>RJWT010052611.1:0-10537 GCA_004365215.1 Cuniculus paca | reverse complement strand
GGGCCTTGGACACCCCGCTGCCCCACCTCCTGCAGGCCCCACCCCCAGGCCCCACCCCGATCTGCCTTGGGCTCAGTGCTAAGGAAGTAGGTGAGACACCCCTGGGGGCTTGGGGTACCCCCCACAGGGTCCTGCCCTGTGTTGATGACAGCTGCTCCCCACCACCACGGCTGAGGTGGCCCACCTCAGGTTCGCCTGCCTGGGCAGCTTGCTGACTTGGAGGGCCACTCCCTACAGGGAGGTCCTGCTGCCAGGCCCCAGAGGCAGCTGGTGTCCAGGAAGTGCTCCCTCCTGGATATGCCCTGTCACACCCCCTGTACTTCCTGCACTTGGCCGTCTCTCCCTCCTGTCCCGTGACTTGGCCTCGGCGACTGATAAGATAGGCCCTTGGCCGTTGAGCGCACGCCTGTGTCCGGTGTGACACACTCCCTCTGGGGCTGGCCCCGTTCCCCCAAGCCTCCTAGCTGGGCCTGCTCTGAGCTCCAGATCTGTTTCCTGGGGGGACACTGAGGCCTGTCAGAATTTGGGCTGGAGCCGCCGGCATTCTGGTTGGGAGTGGGGGCCCTTGGCGCTGTGCCAGCACTTCCTGGGGACACAGCAGTGGGCTCCAGTCAGCACAACCTGCCAGGCGCCAGGCTGAGCCCTGGGGTGCCAGGCAGTAGAGTGCAACTAGCACACGTGCCTTCAGGTTCCTCTGGGGTCACCCTCCTTAGGCCACAGCTGGGCTCACAGAGCGTGTGTGTATATGTGTGTGTGCGCGTGTGCATGTGCGTGTGATGGCCCGTCCTGCTTCCAGGAGGGGCAAGGACTCTGCCTGCCCCTCCTGGCCCACTTGTCCAGGTGTGGGACTCTGGGGTCACATCTGTCCACACCTCACTGGCTGCAGCCGGAGGGGGAGGGGCTGGGATTCTACCCCAAGGGGAGACTTGCTGGGGGCTGGGTCCCAGGCCAGCATGGGCTGATCCCTCACCCTAGCTGCTGAGCAGCTCTTGGGGCTGTCACCCAAGCTGGCTGGCCGGCGACTGTGTCCCAGCGCTGACTTCCCGTGCCTCCCTTAGGTGGCTGGGTTTGGGTCCCAAGTAGTAAAGCCAGGCTGTTGTTCAACTACTCACTCTGCCTGCTGTCTTCTGTGTCCCCAAGAGTAGCGGGGACACCCCGGCCCATGCTGCTGGAGAGTGACTCGCCGAAGGTCACAGCCAGGAAGAGCAGGGCTGTGCTGGTCCGACCCCCTTTTCTGGGGCGCAGTCCAGAGGGGCTGTAGAGGCCTATGGGGTAGCAGGCCCCACTGACCTCAGCTGGCTGCTGGGGAGGGGCTCCTCCATAGTGGACCCACTCTCTCCTCCCTAGGGGTGCAGGCCTAGTTGCTTTATTTTGATAAATACTATGAACAGTTGCAGATGGGGGCCCCTGTCCTCCGAGGTTGGGCTGGAGCCGGAGTGACCTCGCGGGTTGCTGTGCCCTGGCCTCTGAAGTCTGTAGTGTTCTTGGTGGTGTCCAAAAGGCCCAATGGTGGCCAAGTGACCAGAACAGGGCAACAGCACTGTGTCCCTCTGTGGGGCCGTTTCCCCATCTCGCCCTGTTCTCGGTGTTTGACACAGTACCTGTGCATGAGCAAGGAGTTGGGTCTGAGTCGCCCTGCAGGGTCCTTTCCCTGGGTACCGTGTGTGCCCTCCTGTGGCCCGTGCCACCTCCTCCCTGGCGAGTCTCGGCATGTGTACGCAGCACCATGGGCAGCAGGATCTGCTGCCAGCTCCTGGTCTCGGAGTGCAGTCTGCGCCTGTCCCGGGCGCCTCCGCCTAGCGCAGGAAGGATCTCCTCCCCGTGCGGAAGTAGGACTCGATCTGCTCCAGCGAGCGGCCCTTGGTCTCCGGCACACAGCAGCCCGTGAACACCAGGCTCACCAGACAGACGGCCGCGAAGAAGAAGAAAGGCACCTGCAGGCCGAAGGCGTTCTGGGGGTGTAGAGTGGGGGGCAGGGTCACACGGAGAAACTTGCCCATCCCCCGGGGCGAGCTCTTTGGGCCCAGCTGGTACTGGCCTGCAGCTGGCCCTGCCCTGCTCTGAGATCTCTCCTCTCCCCACTGCTTCCGGTCAGCCCCTCTGCTTCCCCCGGGACTGGCTACCGGCATCCCTGACCACCCAGAGGCTGTACTTGGCCCAGCTGCCTCAAACACAGCCCCAGTGTGTGCCTGCCCAGCCCAGCCCGGGCCCACCAGGGTGCACAGGTGAGGCCTAGCCTGTGCTGCCCTAGATCAGGCCTCATGGGCTGCAGAGCTAGTGCCCAGGCTCTGCTGTGCTCTGGCTGCTGGAGGCAGAGGTCAGTGTGTGGCAGGGCTCAGGGGCCTCTGCAGAGCTCTGGCTGTGTCCTCCCGGGCTAGGAGGTGGCCTGATGTCTCCGCACCATTCCTCAGCTCATTCCTATTTCTTACAATCTAGGGGCTTAGCTGTGCTGTTGCCTGACTGCCCTTGGCCTCTCTAAGGGGCACATGCTAGTCCCCCAGCGCCACTGTGAGGGGGGCATCACTTATCGGAGAAGGATCCTGGCACCAAGCAGGGGCCCTGGCCAGCAGGATGGGGCCTTGGGGTCCCCAAGATACACACACACTCACCACCACGAGCAGGAAGGACTTGGTGAGGGCGAAGGCCGTGAGCCAGCTGACCAGCACGCAGAGCCCTGAGGCTACCCCGCGGGCGCGCAGGGGCAGGATCTCAGACATGAGGAGCCAGGTGATGGGCCCCCAGCCCATGGCGTAGCCTGTGGGGCCGTGGGGGATGTGCATGCCTTGTCTGTCTTGCCACGCCACGGATGGGAAGCCCAGCCCTCCCTGCAGATGGACAGGACAGCCCCACCAGGGTGCCCGGCCGCCTACCCATGATGAAGAACATCGTGGCCAGCAGAGGCACCAGGGTGAGGTAGCTGGTGGGTGTGGCTGGGGGCTGCTCCGTGCCCACCAAGGACATGTTCTCCAGGCCCACAGTGCCGTTGGGGGCCACAGCCCTCGGGCCGAGGTCCACATACAAGCCCAGGGTCAGGTTGGCAGCAAACATGATGGTTGCTGTGGACACACAGTGGCCCTTGGGGTCAGGACCCTTGAGCACAAACTGCCTGGAGGCCCTGGGCCTTGGCTGGCCCATGATGTGGTGGGGGCTACACGTGGGGAGCAGGCTCAGCGAGGCTTGGGCCTGTTGCCCTGGGTGCCACAGCCAGTCCGTCATCCTCTAAGCACTACCTAGCCAGAGCTGCTGGCCCATGGCAGGCTGGGCCTGGGTGACTGCGCACTGCTCAGGCCTGCATGGTGGCTGCTGTCAAGGGAGGACGCAAGTCATGGCAAGGACACTCACCTGACACAAAGAGCAGAACCTTGCGGCCGGCCAGGTCCATGGTGAGGGCGGCGATCAGCACAGACAGGAGCCTCACGGCCCCCACGATGGCTGCATCATCCTCAGGCGGCTGTAGGGAGGGTGCCACTGTGCCTGGCAGACCCAGCCTGCAGCTCCTGTCCCCACCTCCACACCCACCCTGTCCCTCCAAGCTCTGCGGGGCGCTCCGATCTGAAGCCAGGGCTGCAGCTTCTTGGAGGACCTGTGCACCCACCTGCTGTTGCCACCTGAGCCCCATGGGCACAGAACTGTGACAGCAGCCTGGGCAGCTGTGCTGTCCGCATGTTCCTGTCTCAGCTCATACTGGGCCAGAAGACAAGGCTGGCCTGTGCTGTCTCCACTAGCAGCAGAGGAGGCTGGGGCCCCGGGGGCTGATGCCTCTCACAGGGGAGCAACCCCTGGGGCTCTGAGCCTGAGGCTGTGGCCCCAAGGGTCCACGTTCCTATTAAATCGGTTTGCTTTGTCAACCTGTGCGGTTTATTTTAGAGATGGGTATGTGGCTTGGAGACATGTGTGACCCCAGTAGCTTCTGCACTGGGATCTGAGTGCCAGGGTGGGCACCAAGGCCTGGCATGAGTGCGTGCGCCTGGGGGCTCAGGTGGGCTCTCACCAGCAGCACAGCGGTGCTGTTGAAGATGGGCTGCAGGTAGACCAGGATGGGAGTGATGCCTGTCAGCTGCTGCAGGAAGCGCATCAGCAGGGCGATGAGGATGGGCCGGTACATGTGAGGGTCCCGGACCTCAGCCAAAGACACGCGGCTGCTCTGGAACACAAGGCTGCTGCTGAGGGGGCTCTGCCGGCCTCTCCTTCCTGCACCCCGGGCCGGCTGGTGGAGGTAACCCTACTCAGTTCTGCTCTTACCCCAGGGAAAGCAACCAAGCTCAGAGAGGCAAGCCCGGCCCAGCCGCACCTGTCGCTGGACGTTGTTCTGGATCTGCTCGAACTCCCAGCGCACGTCCTGGGTGTCAGCAGTGTGGCGCAGCCAGGTCAGCGCCCGCAGAGCCTCCTCCTCCCGGCCCCGGGAGAGCAGGAAGCGCGGTGAGTTGGGCATGAAGCTGAGCAGCAGGACCATGATGAACACAGGCCCCTCCCCGGCCACAGCCAGCCAGCGCCAGGGCAGTAGGAGGCCTGCGGGAGGGGAGTGTGAGGTTCTGGTCCAGCCCAGGGCTGCCTCCTGCAGGGCCCTCCCTGATGGCCCTTGGCCTCTGTGTGTGGGCAGGGAGAGCTGGAGGGCTAGAGGGCCTGGGAGGAGGAGGAGAAGGAGGCCAGGCAAGGCCTGGGCCCACCCCAAATGCCTACCCTGCCGTTTTTTCATTTTCCTTTTTTTGTACCAGGAATCAAACTCAGGACCTAGTACTCGCCAGGCAGGTGTTTGTGCCGCTGAGCTATATTCCCAACCCTCCTTGCCATCTTTCCTACATGGACTTTCTGCAGCTAGAAGGCTGCCAGATACCACTGGCCCAGGAGACACCCTCACTTTCCAGCTAGGAAGTGGGCCTAGTGACCAGAGAGGGGTAGGGGACTGGCTGTAGGAACTGGCGGTGGCAGTGGCTTGGGGACCTGGGAAACTGCCTCCTGGCCCTGGGCTCCCCATGGATGCTGGGCGTGTTCATTCCCTTTCGTCTGCCTCAGTGGCACCCTGGTGCCCTGGGTCTGCCCACGCCGTGTAGAGAATACTTGCCTAGAGCATAGAGGGACAGGGATCCGAACACTGCCATGAGCTGTGGCGTAGCCCCCAGGGCCCCCCGCACGCCAGGGGGAGCAATCTCGGACACATATACCTGCAAGACACACACCCTGCCGTATGCTTGGGGCCCTGGTGAATGCAGGCTCCCGGCCTGGCTGCTGGGAGAGCTGTGGCAGAGGCTCCCAGTGGGGTATTGTCCCGATCACGGCTTGCTGCATGCTCCCTGGCCTCAGGTCCCTAACTGCAAAGGGGACAGGAGCATGCGGGTCTAAAATGGGGGTGACGAGGCCAGGAATTTAGGAGGCTGGGGGCATCCAGAGGAGGGGCTGAGCAGGTGTGCCCTGGGCTCACGGGGCAGCTGACTGGCGTGTGTGAGGTCCCAGGGCGTACGGGAAGGGCACTTCCCCTTCCTCCCTGTTGCTCGGGTGTTTTTCAGATTGAGCAATGTGTTTGTGGCCAAGAAACTGGGTAGGGAGTTTGCAGAGCCCAGGCTGGGGATGGCTAGGGGAACGGGGGCAATTTCTACAGGAGCAGCTTCCCTGGGCGGTGAGCGAAGGCGCCTCGGGCAGCCACAGGCACAGTGAGCACAGCCGTGAGGCCGGGCCTTCACCCACAGTGGCCTGGCATCGATTCCAAGGTCCTGCGGGAGCCCCCTGCTTACCGGGATGCAGGCGGCTGTGAGACCCCCGGCAAAGCCCGTCAGCATCCTCCCCAGCAGCAGCATCCAGAGGCCATGGGCGCCAGCCATGAGTGCATAGCCAATGGTGGAGGGCACGGCGGAGAACATGATGCTGAGCTTCCGGCCCAGCAGGTCGTTGAGGAGCATGGCACTGAGGCCTCCGGCCGCGGCACCCAGGGTGAAGATGGACTGTGGGGGCAGGGGTGCAGACTCTGAGCACCCCACTTCTGATCACAGCTTGCTTCTTAGCTGATCCCAGAAGCTGCAGTGGTCAGCGAGGTAATGAGCCTCCTGGCTCCAGAGGTATACAAGCAGTGGTCCTGTCCAGCAGATGTTTAAGCATCTGATATTTTAATGCAGGAGAATTCTGGGACTTGAAGGCCTTGAGACTGAGGCCTTAGATTCCCTGGAGGGTCGCGACTCTGCTACTCACCAGCAGCAGGTCTGGGCTATATTGACTAGCCTGTTCGAGCCTCTGCTTGTCCAGCTAGATGGTGAGGAAAGCAGGAGGTCCCGCTGCCCTGGGCTCAGTGAACCCAGGGCTTTTCACCTTAGCTACCAATTTGTAATTCCACATCCAAGGCTCTTGAGATTGTAACCGTAACCATAGAATCCTGCACTCTCGGGGTCCCAGTCAGTCCCTCCCCCCGCCACCAGTCCCCCTCCACTGGCACCTGATGCCTCTGCCCCATCTGTCCAGGGTGTTGCTCTGCTGTGGGTCTGGGGCCTGGGAAGCCTTGGGGGGTCCCCCCCCCGCCGAGCTTTTTCCCAGTGCTCCCCTCTGGCTTTTGCTTCCTCCATCCACCCTGCCAGCCAGCTGCCTGGAGAAGGGAGGTGGAGGGCGGGACCCTGAAGGTGCTTCCCTGCCACACTCGGTCCAGAGCATGGTCCTTACCCCGAACCAGGACGCCTCGGTTTTGCTCAGACGCAGATCTGGGTCGGAGGAACGCTCCAGGGCGGGGATGACGGGGGACGTGTAGACCAGGGCGTAGCCGAAGCTGAAATTGCCCAGCACGGCAGCGAAGGTGGCCAGCAACACCTTTTTGCTCTGCAGGGCCCTGGTGGGGAGGGGAAAGGGAGACAGAAGGACCAGGATGTCTTAGGCCCTCCTCGCCGGACCCGGTCCTTCCCGAGCTCAGGGCCGGCCAGCCTGGCCACCATGCGGCCCCTCCCCGGAGCCCCAGGGTATCCGCCCCGGCCTGCTGAAGGCTTGCAGTGTGACCTCAGGCTGGCTGCTCCTCCTCTGGGCCCGGTCAGCCAGGGCCAGACCTGGAGCTCCCCGAGGCGGTCCCTTTTCCAGGGGACACCGTGAACGCGTGCAGCAGAGGGGCTGGCGGTCCCGGCGGTCACTCGCGGGGGTCCGAGGGGGCCCGGGGTGCGGGCCAGCGGTCTCCTCCGGAGGAGTCCCCCGTACTCCCACCCGCAGTCCCCCGGTACTCCCACCCGGGATGCTCACCCGGGCTGCGCCCCCGGCCCCGGCGCCGGCGGCCCCTCGGGGAAGGTGTCATAGTCGCGGCCCTCGGCGCCCAGCAGCGGCTCCTGCATCTCCCAGCATCTGCCAGGCGCCCACCCAGCCGCAGCCGCAGCGCGCCGCGGGGACCTCCAGGCTCCGCCCTCCGCCCGCGATTGGCTGCGGGGCGGCCCTGCGGCGCCGCGCCGGCCAATGGGGGAGCCGTACGCCGCGCGGATGTTGGATGAGGGCGTGGCCGCCAGGGACCAGGTTGCGGGAAGAGCTGTGGTCCAGCTTGTCCGGCCCCGCGGGTGTGGCCGGCCAGCGCCCCCGGCGTCCTGCTCCGCGAGGGACGAACCCGAGCCAGAGGGGCGAAGCAACCGGCGAGGGCCACCCAGCGAACGCCCGCCCGCCTGTGTCCGCCCACTCGCTGCTCCCACCTGCGCGTCTCACCTGCCGATGTCCCCTGTGTCCCCCCCACCCCCGTGACCAGGTGCTGACCCCCAGTGTCCAGGGCAGTGAGTGGGCAGGAGCCACGGCGGGGCAGGGGAGCGAGGGCAGAGGTCCTGGGGCAGGATTTGTCCCCCCCCCCCCGGGGCCCTGGAATTTTCTGTTTGCAGAAATAACTTTCACTTTTGCAAATCAGTCAAGTAATAATGTAAGTTTAACCCTAAGGAAAACCATAACCAAGCCGGGCGTGGTGACGCACTCCTGTAATCCTAGCACTCGGGAGGCTGAGGGAAGAGGATCATTGGGAGTTCGAGACCAGCCTGGGCTACAAAGTGAGCCCAAGGTCAGCCTGAACTGCATAGCGAAACCCTGTCTCAAAAGACAAAAAGGAAAAAAAAAAAAAGAAAAAGGAAAACCAAAACCAAAACTTCCCTAGAAACCCAGCCTGACCCCTCCCGCGCACACAGCCACTGTGTCCAGTGGTCCTGCGAGTTTTCAGCCAGAGGCTGAGTCACTTCCTCTTCCGAGTCCTCAAGCTGATCTTTGTTGTTGAGCGTTTGGGTTATTTCCAAATGTTAACAATTAAAATAGTAAGGCATTTTTAAAAAAGTTTCCGTTCCCTTTTATTATAATAGAAGAGTGATGTACAGCAGAGAAAGTACAGCAGAGGGACAGGACGTCACCCTGTAGCCCAGGCCTGCCAGCCCTTCCCCAAGTGTGGGGGTGCCCCGCATGCACAACCAGTCCTCTACTTTGCATCGCGGTTGTCATTTTCTCACCACCAAGCAGACTTTGGACCAGTGATCCCCAATAAAGGATGACGCATTGATCACCTTGCCTGGTTCTCCATTTGTAAAGTGGTGAATGAAATAAATGTTTTTTGTTTGTTTCAGTTCCTCCTGTGCTCCTAACCTGGGCACTGGCCTGCATGCGGGTTGAGAAAGTCTAGCTCTGTAGTTCAGGTCAGCCTTGCACTCACGGCAATCCTTCTGCCTCAGCCTCCTGAGTACTGGGATTACAGGTGTGTGACACCATGCCCAACTGGAGAGAAAACAATTTTTAAACTCATAGCTCAGTGAATCAGGCTCTGAGTGTGCCTGTAATCACCACCCAAGTCAGGAAACGGAAGTTCTGATACTACTGGAAAGTCCTAGACTTCCCCTTCCATCAAATCTCTCTCCCCTTCTCCCCATTCTGGTTTCTGTATTGTAGGTTAGACTTCCTGCTCTTGCATCTCATCTAAATGGGGCCATGCTCTTGTTTCTGGCTCGCTGTTTATTTATTTGAGACAGAGTCTCACTGTATAGTCCAAGCTGGCCTTGAACTCAGGAGATCCTCCTGCCATAGTCTCCCAAATGCTGGGACTATAGGGATGTGTTGGTTACTTTTCTCTCATTGCTGAGACAAAATACCTGATGCCCAAAATTAGGGAAGGAAAGGTTTATTTAGCCCACAGTTTGTAGAGGTTTCAGTTCATAATCGGTTGGGTCCAAGGCAGGGCGGCACATGGCAGAGGGCCACAGTTCATGGCAGCAGAAGAGAGCAAAGCAGCCAGAGTATAAAACAGGTGCTTGAGAGAAGACTCTTCCTGTCCCTTATATTGTATGCAGGTCACACTCACCCTAGGGCGGGTGCAGCACTCACACCCAGAATCCCAGCATCGGACCAGGAATCAATCACAAACTCTAGAAGCTGCCCCCACGACTGCATGAGGCTTTGAGGGGACATCCAGACACTAACCATAACAAGGGGTGTGCTCGGCCTCTGTCTCTTTTTAAAAATTAATTTTATTAAGGTGTGATTTATAGACAGCACAAACAACTCACTTTTAGAGCATCTGTGAAGGAGCTTGACTACAGTATAACCCAGAACGACTCCCGGGTGCTGATGTAGAAGGCCTCTGGCGCCATGGACGTTTCCCTGGCCTCTAGTCCCTGCCCAACCCAGGAAGTCTCACGGCGCCTTCGGAGACCATAGATAAGAGAGCTCTGCACTGGCTACGCTCTGTGTGGTTTGGGGGGTGTGGGACTTCCCCGGTGTGGCTTTTAGGTTGGCCTTTTTTCTCCCTGCGAAGGGTCACGCGCACAGCCTGCGCACTTCCCTGTCCCCTCTGTGGGGCGGTCAGAAGCCTCTGGTCTGGGCTAGAAGGCTGACACTGATGCTGCTGGCTTTGGCAGCCCTGCCCACGAGGACCCTTGCTTGCCAAGGAACCTGTTGCTGTGGGCGCGAAGGCGGTCTCAGATGTTTCTAAATGAACGGTGTGATGATTTGCTCCTGTAGGATCATCCATGTGGTCCCCGTGGCCGTTGGCACCGCGTGCTGGCAGACTGGTTGCTTTCCTCTGCCTGGCTTTGCACTGGGCTCGGCCTAGACTCTGGGCAGTGGGTGTGTGGTGGGGCATGGTGCTGGGCTCAGAGGCCTGGGAGCCCTGCTGCCTTGAATTCAGAGCCTGCGCCTTTCCTGAGCTCAGGCCCCTGGAAAGTCTGGTTTGAGAGGCGGCAGGAGGGCTGTTCAGGGACGGGCCTGGCTGTGTCAATGGCCTTCCGGCCCTGACACACCCATAGGAGGGTGGGGACCAGACCTGGCCAGGTCCCTCACTTCCTGCAGCACAGCTCCAGCCAGGGAGGGGCTTCTCCTGAAGAGAGGCCCAAGGGGGGCTGGCAGGGGCTGCTCCTGGGGGGCCAGGGTGGGGTGGAAGGTGAGTTCCCTGCAGGGCTTCAGGGGGAAATGAAGAGCCGAAGAGCTACCAGGAGGGCTCGGCCTGGGGTCGGGCCTGAGGAGCACGCACGCACCTCGTGGAGCCCGGACCGAGCCCCCTGCCTCCTGGGTGCCTGCCCCTAGCCAGCACCATGGCCCACCTCAAGCCCTGCCACTGTCCAGCAAAGGGGCC
>RJWT010052610.1:0-10536 GCA_004365215.1 Cuniculus paca | reverse complement strand
ATGAGAGCCCATCATAGAATTTTTTTTCCATAATGTCAGAGATATATAGAAGAAAACATTGAAGTCAAGACTATATTTTCATGCAAGAAATAATGTTCACATGAATATGACATTTTGGTGGATTTCACATTAGTATCTTTTTAAATACAAATGCTTTCATGTATTTGTGCTTCCAACTCAAATAAAACACAGAAGAAAATTTAAATATAAAAGAGCAGACATGATGAGAGTGGGTATAATGCCTGATCTAAATCTTCAAAGGAGCTCCAGGGAATCTAAGACTCTCCTAGAGTATCCCTCCCCTTTCTAACACTCATTTTTCAGTAGTTCCCTAAATCGCATAAATCCAAGGCAAGCTTTTCCAAATTCAACCTCATGAATACTTCTGTTTCCCAATCTTTGCAAATACCATGCTTACCCCTCATGCCTTTCCTACTCTACAAGGCCTGTCTTATAACTTTTCCTCATACCTGCAACCATAAAAGTGAAGTCTTTACATACACATTTATAATGGTAAAAGTGGGGCCTGTATTATGCTCAAAATGGGGCCTGTATTGTGCTGACATATATAATATATTTGTCAGAAACAATTGGAAGTTCTTATGAGAAAACTTGATCTTCTTTACCTGTCATCATAAACTCTGCTTTTCATCTGATATTTGGAATCAAAATGCACTAAAACAAATTGAACTGAATTAGTATGAAGCTGGTCAAAGAGGACCTCAGTCTAACTCAAAGCTGAGATTTCCCTGGACAATTCTCTCTGAAACCACTTAAGCCAGAAGTTGTGATACAAATTTTTAGACTTGGTTCTTAAAAATGTAGAAGAGTTTATATATAATCTTGTATAAGAAATACCTTGTTTCACATCAGCAAATTCTATAAGCAACTCAAATCTTGTCTTTAGAGTTAGTGAGCTGTGGAGAAAGCTCATTGTGTGGGATAAAGCATCAGTCATTCAGTCATCCTTCACTAGTTGTGTTTCATGCCTCTGTGTGCATCAGTTAACTATCCTAATTGCTAGAGAGAGAATAGTGGACAAAACAGGATAGTTTGCTCTCATTATGGAGTGGAATCAAGAGGAAAATAAATAAGAAATAAACAGAAATATTTATCAATATTAGAAAGTAGTATTGAGAAACTAATTGACTGCTGTTAGAGAGTATGGCAGACTGGGGTGAGTTCAGGTAGAATGTTGGGACACATTCCTGAGATGGGAAAATCCAAAGTGAAATGTGAAAAATGTAACTTGAGGAAAACAAGACAATCTAATGGCATTTTGAAGAGCTCATTTTATGGTATATAGCCTTCAAGAGACTCTTTGGGAGAAGATATTTTCAGGAAAAATAAAAATATAATGGGAACAAACTAAATAATTATCAGAAGGTACCAGAGCTCTTGAAATTATAATCAAAGCATGATTGTTTAATTAATCCATAAGGACATTTGAGTTGTATATATAAGCCAGTCAAACGCATTCTTTTCCAGCTTCTTCATATTATTAGGAGAGACTGACTCATAGTCTAAGGGCCGTCAAGAACTTCCCACGTTAGTATCATTGCATCTGGACCCAAGGTCCACTGCTATCAGTTTCCAACTGTTGATCCTAGTGGTATATTACTCAAATTTCCATAGTGTCCTTGAAGAATTTAATCTACTCACCTCACATTTTTACACTCATTCATGGCTCCTTGTAAATGTTGGCTCCTAATAATGCAAGACTTTCCCATGTGCTTTTATATGAGCGACTCTCATGGTACAACGTTTCATTCGGTTTTAAGTCTTTACTGTAAAGAAAAATAGGGTTTTGTTTTTTATCCCCAACTAGAAAACACTATTTGGATTTGTGGTTGGAGATATTATAGAAGCCAATTCTCCTTCCTCTGTCATGTACATTAGGAGTAAAAGAAAATTTACAGTGCACAGGAATTTTAAAGGAACAATGAAACTTTTTCCTGTGCTAAAAATGCCAGAAAGAAAAATTCTGTCTTAATTTTTCAGTGATTCACATTACACATCCATCATGTTACTCTGTAAGACGTTTATCATTAAAATTTGGAAATGGTAGGGAAAGAAAACTATGAAGGGATATAAACCTAGTAGGAAAATGTGAGCCATCCTCTGGAGGTGTCTGTATGTAACTCAAAAGCATTCAAATTTTCATTCTGGATAGAGAAATGACTCAGAAGAAAACAGAGACAAAAATTCTGCCTAAAGGTCTTCTCCATACACATCAGAAAATACTGATGAAATGCATTATAGAAATTACTATCATCTGTATTCCTGCTTTGGCCATAGACTTTAAAGTCACAAGGATAAATGTAAGAGATTACCATTATCTGGAGTTATTCAATGTTACAGAATTAATAAGTAAATTTAGATCTCTCCTTTGCATACATTTCTTCTTTCTTCCCTCCACCATGACTCTCCTCCTCAATTACAGTAATTTTAGCTGGAATAATATAATTTGTATTTAATGTTTGGTTGTAATACATGCTCGTGGTTAAATCACGTTTCTTTTTCATCTAAATTATCTGCTAAATGCATTTTCAGTGGGCAAAACAGACAAGTCAGCACTTTCATATCCTCACAAAGAACAAAAATTCAGTATTTCATTTTTTATGGCTTCTTATTGCTTTTTAAATTTTGTCATTTAATGGGACTAATGTTAGTAGTTCAGGAGTATATTTACCATAAATAGCTCCAGCAGTTAACAAACATCGCCACTTCATTTCAGTGTTTAACTAACCTCAACTACTATTTATGGCCTCATATACTTCTCTACTGTGTACATTACACCTTAATTACCCCAATGCCTATTTCTAAGTCTGACTTAAAAGGCCTGAATGGGAAAAACCACTTCCTGCTTCACTTATGCAAGAAAGCATTGCCCACACCCAGACAATGAGAGAGGAGGGCCATGAAATCAGTAGTGTGTTTCAGTGACCTGAAAAATCTCAGTTCTATGGTAGTGGAAATCCAAATTTTCTTATGCACAAGAACATGGGAGACAGGAGTGCACTGTCAAGTATTCTTCAAAATGCTCACATCCATATTTAGGTCTAGTGATACTGAATGCTGTATAGGAAAGACAGGAAACAGTGGCGATTTTGAAAACGACGTTTTAGTTAAATAAATCAACACAACTGAGATACTGCACTTTACTAATCTATCTGTTTAACCTCTAGTATGTTCCCACATGGTTTTTCCACATTCTTTTACATAAAAGCTATTCTTGGTAAGGATATAATAATACCTTTCAGGTTGTAGAACACCATCTCATAAATGAATGAAATTACAAAATGAGTTATGAAGTTATGGAGGGAATTAAGGTTATGCTTCTCATCTTGAACTCTTTGCCCAACTTTCTGTTTCCCTAATCTTTTACAATTCAGCTCAAATAGCTCTTTCTGTGAGTTTTATATGCCTACTATTACAGAACCGCAGGCCTTCCTTGGAACACCTTTGTATCTGTTCAGCTATATCTGTAAGGGTTACTTACACTTGAACTCTCTCTTGAACTCTTTCTACAGGAGAACATATGCATCTTAACATGTTTATTTCAAAGCCAGCATTCAATGCATGCTTCCTGAATTAAGGTTATTTCCCAATTGACCAGCAAGAAAACTCAGGGTGCTAGCTCAGAGAAATAGATTAAAATGTGCTTTTGCTTGTGCACTACACTATTATGTGCATTTTTGTTATTTTAGGTATAGGAAAGATGTTTCAATTATTTCATCAAGGTGTTTAAAATGTTTAAAACTACATTGTTTACCCTCAGCATCTCCATTTGTTTAGATGCCCTGCCTCATAAGTAATGACAATGTCTACTGACATGTCCTGCTGAAATTTTCATTTAAAGTGGGGCATCACGCAATGTTCTCTTTGGGTTTCTAGTCTGACTGCCTCTGCTGATGCCACATTTAGCCTGTCACTTACCCAATTCTGGACTTCATTTCTCTCCTGGTGTTCTTCCCAGTGTTACTGAGAAACACCTTCACACAGTCTAGTTGCTTTTCTCCAATGCCTGGTGCAATGCTTTGCACATATTTGCTGCTCTGTACATTTTTTATGAAGATAAACCATTAGAGGATCAACATTTCTCACCTTTAAATCTCTCTCCTCTGTCTCCCCTATCACATGCTCTTTGCACTGCTTTTAGAAACACAACAGGTGATTAGGTATACCAGAAATCTATTTTCAAATCCAACTCCGTTGTCATTTTCTAAACATGTGACTTTAGGAAAGTTATTTCACCTTTTATATCACCGTTTCCTCATTTGTAAGACAGAGAAAAGAGCAAGGCGTGATTTATAGTTTTTCATGAGCACTACCTGCAAGTAAAATACGAATGCACCAGCTGCCCCCCCCCTTGGAAAGGCTGCTTCACTTCTCTTAACAGCTACACACTCAGAGTTGAAACAGTGTTGCTGGTAAAAGGATGCATGTACATAACATACCTTAGTAGTCACCTATGAATAGAACAAAATCAGGAGAAACTATACATAGTTTCAAGGTTTCTTTTATGAATGATGGTAAAGCTTTAACATTAGACTTTAGGAATGATTTTAGTATACTGTAAATATTATAAGAGACATAATTGCGCTCTAAAATGAGTCAAATTTTTAGTATGAAAATTACATGAAGATAATTAAAATACATTGTGTGATCAAAGAATATGATAAATATTTAAGCTTAAAAATTACAGTAAATGATACTTAACTTCTTCAATATAGTCCCCTTGCTTTGCATATACCTATCTCATCATTCTTGTCACTTTTTGAAGTAGTTCTTACTGTGCTGTCTTGGTTGCCTTGATGTACTGAATTCACAATGCTTACATTTCATGATCATGTTGACTCTGGGGAAGAGCCAGAAGTCACATGGCATCAGATCCAGAGAATAAGGTCAATCAGCACAAACTGTAATGGTTTTACTAGCCTATTTTTTGGGTGGCACTCAGCAGCAGCATTCCTGGTATTTTGACCATGCCTCCTACAGACATGAAAGAGGATTGCCAGAACAGCTTGAGAAAGGGTGAAGACTGACAGTCCAAGTGTGTATGAAGAGACTGAGAGTACTGGTAGGCAATTAATGGCAATGTGTCTTTTACCACAATAAATTTTTAAAGTTTAAATATGCATTGTATATTTTGATCATATTCAAATCAGGTCTAAGCTCAATGTCCAGATAGCTCTATCTATACTACTGCCTTCCATAAAAAGGTGAAATCTAAGTGATCACAATAAATGATAAAACTGTTTTTTTAGGAAATCCTTCATAAAGAAATACAACTCTTACCTATTCATCCAAAGAAATTATTTTTGTTGCTCGTTTTTGAAATATTATATGTTAAAAATATTTTTAGTGGTAATTTGATTTAACAGTTCTCTGCCTCTGGGTAAAGAAAAACTGTTACTCACTTTCTTTTTCTATTATTCACTTATATACAGGTAGGAAATACATCTTTTGCTGCCAACAAGTAGCTGTTTTCTTCTGTCCACATGGTTGCCTTGTTTTTATTTCCAAGTCAGACAGACTGATGGTAATAGTGATCAACTCTTTCTGTTATTCATGGACATTTACAAGGGACATATAGATCATAAGCTAAGGAGAAAGATCTTGAAATGAAAATATTAGGACCATTTTACCTTTTTTAATATCAACAAAGTACTTCTTCAGTATTAAGTAGATGAAATCTTATTTACAGAGTTTTGAAAGCCTTATGCACATTTATAAAAATGTATTCACCTCTGCATCTTGCTTTGGAAAGTATTTTAACTTTTCATTCAGAAGTTCAAGAAAAATGTAATATTTTAAAATAGAACATAGAAATTCTGGTGCCCTTGGCAGAACAGAATTTCAGTACACATTTAAAATTCTTTGCAACTTTTCCAATTCAATATCTAAATTCAAATTCTTGACGATGAACATTTTCATAGATATATGAAGAAAATAAGCAAGGATAATTTAAGTTGCATATGTTTGAGATGAAAGCATTTCTTCCTCTTTGTGATAGGAGACTTCTTCTCACAGCCTAAGTTGAGGCCTATACGGCCCGATGTGGGTGTTTGTGAGCCTATGTGCTTGGATGAGTTGCTGGGCAGCAGTGGGCTCCATCAGGGTGCTGTTACCTCTGAAAGGTTAAATGGGAAGCCTGAGAGACTTTCAAAGACAGAGAAAATCTGTTGTCAAGGAGCATTATTTCTCCTAGCATGGGAGAATCTGTCCCTGCTGATCCTCCCTCTTACTTTGAAAGTTAGAAAATCCATAAGAGGCGGGTGGCTATGTCAAAGATTTTTAAGACTTTGTATAGGTTGGGTTTATTTTTGGATTATTCTGTCTTATTTTCATTGCCTAACAAAGGAAAATTAGCCACACTGCTGTCTTATGTCCCCTTGAGGATTGTAATAAAAATCTGGACTAGACAGTATATCCCAATGAATGTTAGGCTTCAGAAAATCTGTATTTGTGCATTTATTGTCTACATTTAAAATTCTCTACACTTAAGAAAAAACATAGGGAGACAATCACTGTGCTCCTGAAAATCATCAATTATACAATAATGCACAATATTTCCAAACATGTAAAATTACTTTAAAATAAGTGGGTTAATAAAGGTAAATTGAAAGTTAATCAATATTTAGTGAACCATAATAAGAAGAGTGTTTGAGAGATATAAGGCAGGTAAAAACAACAGTACATTATTTTAATGCACATTTATAATTTGTAGGTGAATTTGAAGGTGCTGATCTACAATGAGCTCTTCAGGGATCAAGACTAAATTAGAATTTAAGGAATAAGAGCATTTAGATAAATGAACAAAGGACTATTATCAAGACAGAAGAACATAGATATGAAAAGAAATTACTTCTTTCTAGGAGGAATCATTATTAATTCCTTTTATAGATTCAGTATGTATTTTCAAAGAAATATTTTAATTTTAGATATATCTTCAGGAAAAATGAGTTGAATGAATAGCATCACATTCTCAGAAAGCCTGTGTAAATAAATGTATCTTTAAAATATTAGAGAACTTGTGAAAATAGTTGTTGTTTCTATTTAGTATTTTGGAATTAAAAATGGCATCAGACGAAGAGTTGAGAAAAACTCATCTGAGTTTTCATTTTTTCCTGGGAAAAGTGGATACTTAATATGGAGACCCTTCAGGTCTCTTCTTCAGTTCATTTCTCTTACAGAGAAATTACTGGAATTGCAGTGGAAATATTCTTTCTAGAAAATATGATAAAGTATTGTGCATACCATAAAGTATTTGCTAAGTTTAATCTTTGAAAAAGAATGTAACACAAGAAAGTGTTCAGCAAGCAAGAGGAAGGACATGGACAGCCTATGAGTTTACAATATCTGTGAAATATTAACAAAATTCATTGGAAAACCTGACTCAATATATGATAATATTTCAGAGTTCCCTCTGTGATATATTTTATATTAACATAATCAAGTTAAATTATTATAGTATAATGTTAATCAAATTTAATTATTTCAAAAATTCAATGTTAACAATATATCTTCTTAAATATTTAAACTCTGAGAGACAGAGATAATGAGTCACATATATTTAATGGTATTTAGACTTGAGAATACAAACACCTTCAAAATTAATGTTATATGTTTATATCTATAACAGTCACAAATTTTCATTATTCTGGGATACAGATAGAAAATTTCAGATTAATAAATTAATAAATTTGTGGAAGACACATCTATTAGGGACTGTAGAATTATTCATCCTTAGTTTTTCTCTTGAGGGAAGCCTCTCAGACAGTGACTTCACAGAGAAATCTCTAATGAATGGGCTGCTTTTATAGCTCAGGTGTTGGTCGTAAGAGATGTTAGCCATGTGTTGGAACTATTCCTTGCCTTTACCCTGACAACTTCTTTTAACTGATTTACCCATTTGCTATGAACTCAGATGAAATTTAGTGATCCCAAAGAACTAGCATGGTAAAATAGCTGCTTTCATACCCTCTTTATGCTCAAAAGCAGGAAAAACAATGACCATGAAGACATCAGTCCAGAAATCAGGTGAGCAGCTATTCACCTCTCTGACCTCTAAAAGTTGCAGCATAAACAAGCAGTAAGTTAGGAGAGGCAAAAGCATGACCCAGGAAATAAATCTACAAGGACTTTGCTGACCACTGACTATTCACATCCACAACGAATCCTGCCAATCATAAAAATATGTCACGATCTGATCCCATTCGTTTCTTACAAGAAGATAAATGGGCTTGATTCAACCACAAGATGAAAGCTGAGGAAAAATTTTGATGTTGATGTCTACTAGATGGAGCAGAAATAATTAATGCTACTTTATGGCAGCATGATTTATCAGGGTTGGCATAGCATTTGGGCCCTTGTGAACCAAGTGATAACAATTACTATATTGAAATTTTGACAACTACATTTGAAGCACTCTAAGGAATATATTGAACAAGACCAACTTCCTCATTTATAAAATCAGACAGTGCTATTAATGAAAGCAAGACATCATTTGTTAATATTATTGCTATGCTTTTATAATCTTTACAAGGGTATAAAAACAATTAAAATGTTTAAGCACCATATGCTCAGATACTTTGAGTATTAGATTTTTATCTTTAGTGATTGTGGAAAATGTTCAAAGTTTTTGAATCAAGTTTTGGTGATTTTTTTTCATAACCTAAAAGGAGTATGTACAATAATTTTGAAAACTAGTGGCTCTCTGTAATATGCAGAAACATTACGGAATATAAAGCAAGGTCAGAAAACATTAACAACAGTAATATCAAACATTTCTCTTACAAACTCCATCTATTTAATGTTATTATGTATTTATATACCATATATGAATATTTTCCTCTTTTCTTCTATGCTAACAGATTAGGAAATTGAACATAAAATTGTATCCATCTCACAGTATAACGTTTGTTTAGAGTAACTGGCAGGAGTCTGCAATTGACAGTGTTGTGCTCCTTAACTTGACTGTTTTCCAGACGGATGAAAACAGCCTGAGAGCCAATAAATCTATAAGATAGGGAATAAGCGAAACATTATATAACAGATTTTCCATTGAAGACACTTTTAGAAGGATAAGTTAACACTTTTAAATATTAATGAAAGATACTGAAAATGATACAATTAATATCAAATACGCATCTTTAAAAAGAATTAACAAATAAAGTTTCTTTTAATCATGAATACACTTGCCTCTACTTGTGTTTAATGATGACTATACCAAAGACATCTAATTTATAATACTAGATATTTTCCAATTACACAATGTATTTTACTGAGGTCAACTAAGGCATGCAAAAATACTGTCTTTACCTTTGATATTTTAAAGAACTTTCCAGTAACTACAAGTTCAAAACTTAAAACTTTGGGAAAGTCAGTATTTCTAAATAATATGAAATAAATATCTATACTTCAATATTATAAAAGTAGGAAGATCTTGTTAAAATTTCTAGGATTTCCATTAATTATTGCATCAATATAGGAATTGTCATAGAGATGTAAATGGTCTTTGAAATTAGACAGAATATTTAGGTTCCTTTTCTGTTTTCAAAGTACAGGTAGTTCTGAGCATTCACACACATGCATATCAATATCTTGTAAATAACTTATGGAACTTAGGGTATGCTTAAGTCCTATATATGCAATGAGGAATCACTCCAGACTGTTTAGAGTTAAGTAAGAATGCTTTGAAGAAAACATTTTACCGTCTCAGTATAGCTACATTATTAGAAATTGAGATTTTTATAGAACATGATTAATTTTAGAATAACATAAAGCTTCTCGTAATATTTATTTTTAGATTTCTTATTAGCCCATTAGCATTCTAGTTATCTATATCTTGTTTATCAAGATAGTAGTGATAGTTAGCAATGATTATTATTGCAGGTCTCTTGTTGGTCACCCGTACACCAAAATGACTTAGAGTGAGCAAATTTAGGTACGGTGCTCCATGTTCACTTTCTCAGACTGGCAACACTGTGATTTCATTCATGTGTGAAGTATTTTTAAATCTAATTATTCCTACAACCAGTTAGGAGAAAGGGTCATTATTCTAGCTCATTAACTGTTTAATTGGGAGGCATCACAATGAGTCTGTGTTTTGACTCTCTAATTCTGACGTTTGGCACTGCCGGAAAGACAAGTTGTATATCTTGACTGAGAATCAAAACGAAATGCACACATCTCATCATCTTTTAATCATATGACATTCTAAAAATACATTTGCAACATTTGATTTTTATCTCTGAAATTCAACACTACAAATGACATCTTATTCCTAACTACATATGCAAATAAAACATGCATGAGTTTATGTATACATATACGAACATGTACTGAGGAGTATTTGCATCTACCTTCTTGTTTTCTAATCAAGAAGTAACTTTAGATGGTTGTGAAATAAAAGAAAGCATTTATGAAAAAGTATTTATAAAAAATTTGACATAAGGGCCTGACTGTCAGATTTTTCAGTTACTGAAATACAGATGGGGGAGCAGAAAAAGAGACAGAGAGACACATACA
>RJWT010052609.1:0-10540 GCA_004365215.1 Cuniculus paca | reverse complement strand
TGCAAGGTACATCAATCTGAGTTGAAAGTTGTTTTCCTTTAGAGCTTGAATTACTTCACTCCAAGCTCTCCTTGACTTGAGAGTTTGTGCCTAGAAATCAGCTGTGATTCTGATGGGCTTTCCTTTATAGGTGATTTGTTGCTTTTCCCTAACAGCTTTTAAGATTCTATTCTTGTGTTGAATTTCTGGAATCTTGACTCTGATATGCCTGGTTGTAGAATTTTTTTGAACATGGATAATTGGAATTCTGTATGCCTCACTTACCTGTATGTCAAAATCTTTTTCTCTCCCAGGAAAATTTTCTGCCATGACGTCTGTGAACATATTTTTAATTTCACTTGTGGTAGCTCTTTGCTTTTTCATTGATGCCAGTCAATCTTATTTTTCTTTGTCTCATCTAGCAGATGCTGGATTGATTTCTCATGGTCCCTTGCTATTTTTGAGAAATTTTTCTTTTCCTGATAGCTAACTGCAAGCATATCTGAGATCCTGACCTCACATTGGTCTAATTCTGCTTCGAATACGTTCAGTGCAGTTTTTATTCTCCTGATATCTGCTTGAATCTGCTTCATGGATTCCATGTCTTTCCTAGGCTGAGCTTCCACAATATTCTTAAGCTCATTTGGGGGGGGTCTGTGTCTGCTCTAGCGTCACTAAGCATGGTCTTTGTCTGAGAGATTATTTCTGATTTCCTTTTTTTCCAGAGCTTCATTCAATTGCTTTGTTGTTAAGACTTCGGAGAGGCCAGGTGGGATCCCTAGATGATGGCTAGGTTCTTCCAGGTGTAGCTAGTTTTGGGGTTTGAGTGTTGGAAAATTTTACCTCATTGGTTTGTTGGAGATGAGAAGTTCCTTGTTCAGCCTAGGCCCTGGTTCTTTGGCACTGTGCCACAGTATTTTCTGTGACCCTTAGTTAATCTCAGTCGTGGAATACCAGGACAAACAGCTGTTTAGAACAATTATGTCAATTTTGGCTATAGTGGTACCAATAGCATCAAACACATCCTAGAAAATGTGTTCTTGGTTTTTTTTGAGGCAAGGTTCTGCTGTGTAATTCAGGCTGGCCTTGAACTCATGGAAATCCTCCTTCCTCAGCCTCCCAAGTGCTGGGATTACAGATGTGCTCCATCACACCTGGCTCAAAATGGATTTTAGAAAGTGTAGTCTAACTATTCTGTGCGTGACAGTTTTGATTTAAAGCTAGTAATAGGTTGAAAGTAAAGGCATAGAACAAGATATATCATACAAACAATAACCAAAAGCAAGAGGAGAGGCTGTATAAGACAAGAGACTGATGAAAAATTGTGTCTAGATACAGAGAAAGATATTTCATAATCATAAAAATCAATACCACACACACAAAAAATCAATACCCCAAAAATACATGTGTACCTCACAATGGAGTCCCAATATCTATGAAGCAAAAATTGACAGAATTAAAAAGGAGAAGTAATTCAAAAAGAACAGTTGGAGGCTTCAGCACCCCATATTCGTGATGGACAGAACAACTGCACAGGAAGTTTCAGCAGGGAATAGGTTGGACACCAGGCACCTGCTACAGATCTGACAGTCCTCGGTAGTGCACCCTCTCCCATGGTGGCAAAGAACATGGACTGCCTGCTGCACCTTGGCTATCTCCAGGCTAGATCATATACGAGGCTGCGACAATTTTCAATAATTGTAAAAGACCTGGGGTCTCATATATCCTCTGACTGCAGCGTGTGAAATTAGAAGTCATAGTAGAAAGCAGGGAGACAAACTGTGGGGGTGGAGCTCAGGTAGAGTGAGTGCTTTGGCATGCACAAGGCTGCGGGTTTGGTCTCCAGCACCAAAAAAAACATTTACAAAAAGAAAAATTACAGAGAAGATTGGGAAATGTTTATAATGAATATATAAATGGACAAATGACATGCTGATAATTCACGGACGTGAACATGCAATTACTAATATATGAAGAATCATTAGCCCCACAAAAAGTGGTTGGCAGAGAGATTTTTTCTCTTCTATCTCTTCCCCTCCCTGCCCACTCGTGGTATGCTTAAACTTTTAAGGAATATAAATTCGGTACTTAATGTACTAATCTTCATATGTTTATGGAAAACAATCTAATTTTTCTGGTTCAGAATAACAAGTTACATTTAGCAATCACATTTTCTTCCTGCTCTTCCTTTTTTTTTTTTTTTTTTAAATGAGAGGCAGTACTGGGGATCAAATTCAGGGTCTCATGCATACTGCATCCCCAGTCCCAGGTTTTTTGTTTATTTATTTGGTAGTGGGAATCAAACTCACAACCTCATGCTTACCAGGAAGGTGCTGTGCCTCCTGAGTGCTGGGATTACAGGCATGCACTACTATACCTGACTTTAATTTTTTAACGATAAAAGCAAAACTGTTTCATGTTTTTAAAAAATACAAATTGAATACAAGGCACAAAGGCAAAAGTGAAAGTTCTCTCCACATCCTACTTTCCAGATGTTGTCCTCATTTCATTTTTAAAATTTGCTTCCCACTCTTTTACTTTATAAAATTTCCCTGAATTACTCCTACAAAAACGGCAGCATGTATTTTGTTTGTTTGTTTGGTATTTCAGACAGGGTCTCACTGTGTAGTTCAGGCTGGCTTTGAACTCACTATGTGGTGTAGGCTGACCTTGAACTTGCGGTGATCTTCTTGCCTCAGCCTCCTGAGTACTAAGGTTATAGGTATGCACCACCGCACCTGGCAGAGGCAGCATATATCTTAATGGACCGGGAAAGCAGCGATCCCAGAGCAACAAGCCTGGATTGTTGTTGGTGCCTGTAGACTTGATGATCAAGGTACACTCATGTCCAGAATACACATACATATGTATTCAAGAAGTCTGGAACTATAAAGGCCTCATGGTGAAGTATGTCCATGGCTGATATGTAATGATGATAGCTACACACAGTGAGCTGGTAGTAGTTTAACTTTTACATTAATCTTAGGTTATCCTTTGATTAAAACACCCAAGAGCTCTGTAGCCCTTTTGTTCATGGTGTGCACTGGTGAAACTGCTCTTGTTGCAGGCAGGGGATGCAGACACCTTGTCTTGCATGTTAACTACCTGAATCTTTTTTTTTTTTTTTTGATTCTTCATGGAATAATATTTTTAGGAAAAAAGGACTGCTGGAAGTTCTTATTTATCTCTTTGTTTTATTGATAACAAGTGCTTGGAATACAGTAGTCATTGACTGTGTCCTGAATTAATAGATGAGTGAAATGAGGGCCAGAGAGCAAATGACCTACCTGTTCCTAGCCCTTGTGAATTAGTGACATGACACATGGCCTCTGAGATTTAGGTAAAGCAACCAGAATGTTAATAATGGAGATGGCCAGGTGTGGTGGTGCACACCTGTAATCCCAGCACTTGGGAAACTGAGGCAGGAGGATCACCTGCAGTTTGAGGCCAGCCTCAACTCCATAGCACAACCCTGTCTGAAATACCAAAGAAACAACAAAAGGGGAGCTGTCGCTCATTTCGTACACCTTTATTGAACGCTTTAGAGGAGCCATGTGTTGTTCCAGTTGCTGTTATTTAATGTTTTCAGTTCTCAGGTCTACAAAGAAGGGGAGCCAGCAGGTGGTCGGTGGTTTGTGGAGTGGTAACTGCTTGTGCTGTGCTTGGTGGCTGATCACCCTGCTCACACTTGGGGTGCAGTTGGGTCTGCTGTCCTGGAGCAGGGGATGTGGCAGTGGGGTGAGAGATGGGTCTCTCTATGGACTTGTTATGAACTGAACACTCTCTCTTTTTGTGTGTGTGTGTGTTGTCTTTTTTTGTTTTCCAGCTGGAAGAAGAAAGATCTGTACTCAATAATCAGTTGTTAGAAATGAAAAAGAGGTAGGCTTTCTTTCTGTGTTTATTTGTGTATGTACACATGTGTGTTTAATAAGGAAAAGTTCAGAACATGATACATGTGGTAATTTGTGAAAAACAAAAGACCGTATGTTCAGAAGATGGCATTGTGATAGTTTGGCACTCTTAGTTGACAGATTATCAACTGATAGTCAAAGAATTTCAAATAGTTGAAATTTTAAGCCATGATCAATTTCATTAGATCCTAAATAAAATCAGATTGTTTCATACTCCTCCTAGTTTCAGTAACTAAAAATATTATGCCTTAACATATAGTAATCACTGTGCCTGTAAATACTGATTTCTCTTTTGCGGGGGCGGTGGTACTGGGGATTGAACTCACACCCTCGTGCTTGCCAGGCAGGTGCTGTGCTGCTGAGCTATATCCCCAGCCTAAATACTGATTTCAATGATACAAGAATTCTCATTTTTGCTGGGTATGGTGTTAACATGCCTGTAGTCTCAACACTCTGGGAGCCTGAGGCAGGAGGATTGCAAGTTGGAACCCAGCCGTGGCAACTTAGTGAGACCCTGTCTGCAAATACAAAGTAAAAAAAAGGACTGGAGTATAGCTCAGTGCCAAGACCCTAGGCTCCATCCTCAGTAGCACACTAGTAATAATTTTTCAGTAATAATTAGTTACATTATTTTAAATGTTTTTATTTCTAAAAAAAAAAAAACTGTGTTACTTACTATACTTCTGTGGTACTCATGAAAACTGAGTATAATTTTCCCAATGCTTTTGCACAAGGATGAACATGGCCCACAAAAATTATTCAGAAGCCTGATGCTTATACATTCTGATGGTCTTTGTCTGCTCTTTTTTAAAAAATTTAATTTAATTTAATTTATTTATTTATTTTGTGGCACCAGGGATCAAACTCAGGACCTCACACTTGCCAGGCAGGCACTTATGCCACTAAGCTAAATCCCTGGCCCTTGTCTGCTCTTTTAAAACATGCAGTTTTGCTGGGTGTGTGGCACAGGCCTGCTATCCCAGCACTCAGGAGGCAGAGGCAGGAGTGTTACCTCAAGTTTGAGGCCAGCCTGGGCTACACAGTGAGTTCAAAGCCAGCCTGACCTACATAGTGAGACCTTGTCTCAAAAAAACAAAACAAAAACAACCCTACAATTCAGTCTAGGGCAGTTGTAGCAAACCTATGGCCAATATGCTGCAGCAGGCAGTTTGTATCATTGAAAACTCTGAAAGATTCACCCTCACTGCTCTAGGGTGATCTTTACTTCTCTCCCATGTCAAGCAGGTGTAGTATGGGCAGTAGCTGAGAACCACAGCTCACCCAGTGATTGCTGCAGAATACTAAGTAGATGTGGATCACAGCTGTCATAGGCACGCTTTTTTGCTTATTTTTTTAATTAAAAATAAATCAAGATGACCTCATCAAGAATTCCTCCATGTTCCTGGAAAGTATGTATATTACTCCTTTTCAAGGCAGAGGGGCTTTCCCCATCCTGATAACTTCCATGTGTGTCTCACCCGTAGAAACTGAGAGTGTATTTGGCCCACAGAGATAGTTGGATGGCACCAACTACATTCCAGAGGGTGTTCAATAGGGCTGGGAGGTGGCTAGCATGCACATGGCCCTGGTTCCATCCCTAGCACCAGGAAAACAACCCACAAAATAAAGGACATTAGGCTTTTGTTCAGGAGTGCCTTCTGTTCTTTCTTGTTTGTTTATTTTTGTACCAGGAACTGAACTCAGGACCTTGCACTTGCCAGGCAGGCGCTTATGCCACTGAGCTACATCCCTGGCTTTTTTTTGTTTTTAATTTAAGAAATACTTACATGCATTCTCACTAAGGTGGCGCTCGTACGCCACCATGGTGAGGCTTCCCCAGGCATAGTAAGGAGTGGTGGCTCTTCAGCCAAACCACCGCCTGTGCCTGTGCACAGTGTTGCTCTGTCCCGTGCAGTCTCAGGGTTTTTAACTTTGCAGAAATAAACTTTTGTTTCTTTAGAGGAGCCTCAAGTAAGCAGCTGTCAAGGGCATGTGAAAAATAATTAGGGCTTGCTCTTGTCACTTTCCGGCCTGGGGACATAAAAATGGGCTGATGTAGGACTGACATAATCTCCCTGGCTTCATGTAACACTTCCTAATTCACACTCAGGGCCTCAGGGCTTTTGGGGTTCTCTTCTCCCTGAACAGTTAACCTTTTTATGTATTTCTTTTTTTTTAAGATGCTGTGCTTCATTAGTCCTTACTTATGTGACTTTAACTAAATTACAGGCATTTCAAAATATGATAAGGCCTGTGACTTTTTTCATGGCTTAAAAAGGTGGAATAAATTTGAGGATTGAAAATTTTCTTTCTTCGTTCTTCACTATTTGTTCCCATTTTCCATCATGGATGTTTAGGAAGGGTATCTTGAAAATTACTACTAATTTTGATGAGTAAATATATGTAAAGATGACCATTTTTTCTGGGAGTGAAGCACTTAAAAATCTAGTTACTTACACAGAACTTTTTTGTTAACCCTCGTGGTGAGTTGTTTTCAATATGCAAATGTAAATGTATTTTAGCTAATAATTTAGACATTTAAATGTCTTCTAAACGTCAGTTGGGTAAAGATTTGTACGTGGATCTGTGTGTATAATATTCAAGTAAATTTATCATAGAGTACTAAAAAGAACTTGATAATTCTTTTAGTTTCAAAAGACTTGCAAGTACTTAAATTATAAGGGTATGCGAAGTGTAGTTGTTCCCAGAACAGAGAGCTTAGTCAGCAGTTTAATTTGAAATTGATCATTGGCCATAGAAGTTAAGAGAACATGTAATTACTTCACTCACATGGGTGAGCTGTCAGTGTGCAGACTTACTCCTGACTAGGATGAAACTGGTTATTGTTAAGAAGGTAGCAGTGTCCTCTGTTTGCTGTGGCTTCTTGTGTCTGTTACATTGAGTTACATGTAGTAAAGGTTTTTCTCCAAGCTTAAAAATGTAATCATTTGAAAACTGATCTCCAGGCAGAACAAACCTCTTTCAAAGCCGCAGAGTAAACCCTGCCTTGCTCTGACTGCCAGGACTTTACAGTCCTGCGCAGATGGAGGAACTGCTTGGGCTTTTTAGTGTCAAAGAAGGGACAGCAAAGCCAAGGTTGGACGTGGGCTTTCTGCAGTCAGAACTCATCCCAGTAGTGTAAATGCAAGATCTTGGTCAGAATGAAGAGTGGTTTGGTGACACTGGCTACCAATTTGGAAGCGGTGTGTGCTGCCTCAGCTCATTCAGCTCACTGTGGGTTGTAACTGTCTGACTGTCTCCGAGCTTGCGCTACTTACCAATGCTCATTTCACCCCTCTCTTTTCCCTTTCCTACTCTTGCTTCCTTTGCTATATCTGTGTGTCTTTCATGGTAAGACTAAAGAAAGTCTATCCACGTTATAATAAATAAATTTCATATATTTTTAGTAAACCAAATTGTTGTGTATATTTTTTGGCTGCCTTTGTCCCTCTGTGTCTTGCTTTTGTTTTGTAAAATATACCCAGCAGTGTGTACATATATACACACACACACTCTTTCTTTTTGACACTTATACAGCAAAAAACTTCAGTGCAAATTTAGTTCTCCGTACTGTATTTGCATTTCTCCTCATGTTTCTAATATTTGGTTCTTGTTATCTTGCATTTTTAAAGCTTGCCCAGTAACACGTTAAGGTATTTGCTTCATTACTGCAATTTATTTCTTATGTGAGTAGTAAGAAGAGAATCTGAGCGGTGTGTCCCCTGGGGTGAGAGGTGTCCTGTTGTATATTCCCTTTCTGGCATTTTTAGCAGTACCAAGCCGTGCCAGCCAACACGGCCTCAGCATAGCACAGGCTGCAACTCAGCTGTCAGTCTCTTTGACCTAAGTAGTTAACTCATCCACTCTTGGTTTGCCCAGTGGAAGTAGGGCTTAGAAATGACCTAAAAAGCCATCAGTGAAGCTCTGTCACACAGATGAGTTGCAGGGGCCACTTATCATTTGCAGGTTACTTTCTTAGCCATATGTCCTTTGGTAACTTGCACAGGAAGTGCTCTGCTGGCCATCTCCTCTGGAAACAGCCTGGCCGAGAGGTTGCACGTGTATGTGACAGAAAGCACAAAGTCTGCTTGGTGGCACGGAGAAGTGTACCCATCCCCTTTATCTGCTGCCAGCAGGTGCAGTTTATTCCTCCCCAACCCCGAGAGTCGTGGCCAGCTAGAGCACCGAGTGTGAGTAAATCTTCTATCCTCAGCAACCCCAATCATGGTCATGATCAGCAAAGACATTTAAAGTTACATTTCTCAAATTTGAGTTGAGTTTATAACAAGGGAGGCTCTGGAAATCATTTTTCTAGTAGAACAGACTTCTAGAAATAGAAACTTGTGTAATAGAAATTTAAGGAGCCCAAGATTTATTACATAATTTATTGCACATCAGACAGTGTGCATGACAGACGACAGTGCCTGCCCATTCCCTTCGTTTGCATTGTTTTAACCTAAGAAGACCCCGTTTTCTAGGAAGGTGTTAACACACCACCAACTCCACTGATGTGCACTACTTGCCCGTGTGTTTAATTCAAGAAATGTCTGTAAGTCTCAGATTCTTTTCTTACTACTTAGCATTCTGGAGTATAAATGAAAGCCACACAACAAGATAAATACACTTCTCCTTTCATCTTTTGTGTAGAGTTTCAATTTGCCATAAACCACGAGAATTCTGCAATTCCTGTGCCGGATATCTTGGGTCTCACTAACCAGACATACATTCTGCCATTTCTAACCTGGGCCTCAGTTTCCTACTCCAGTTGGGTCAAAAACAGACCGACCCATCACATGCTCCGCATTCACCCCACTTCTTCCAACAGAACCGGTTGCAGTTTGGGTTACAGTTGCGGTGCTGACTGGCGCTGGCAGTTGTGTGCCCGGGGGCACGTCTAGGACACTCTCTCCAGCTTGGTTTCCCTAGTGTAGTTTGGCGATGCAAGGTCTTCTTCCTCTTGCGTTTCATCCTGTGTGGAATTTAAAAGAAGTTTTTATTTTAAATCAGTTGAAAGGTACAAAGGAAGTGCAGCCAGTCCCTGATGCCCTCACCCAGCCGTCCTAGATGTGAACATTGGCACGGTGTGGCACGTGGCCCTGGGTAGGGGGCTGTGGGTACACTTGGCTGTGTTTGACCCCCGCCCCCGTCGTCTTCTCATCCAGGATCCATCCAAGCTAGAAAGCTTGGATGCACTTAGGTGTCCTTAGTCTCACCCACTCCGTGGCAGCCAGAGTCTCAGTCTGTTCTTGACAACAAAGATTTAAAACACACACACATAAAAACGCGTAGCAGCCTGCCTTTGGGCCGAACTCTCATGTCTCATGCTCCCTGCCTGTTTCCCTTCACCCTTCCTCTCTACCCACTGCCTGCACCCCAGGGAGCTGCTTCCCTCTCACTGAAGGCCTTGCCCGCCCTCTGCTGGGCCAAGTGAACAAGAAGGCTTAAACTTGGTCCTCAGATCCCCCACCCTTCCAGCTTAATAATTTCTGCTCTTCCCTTGATGCAGTTTAATTTCTATGAGCAACTCCACGTCCTCTTCAGGTTCTGAGGTTGAAAAGTAGTAATCCTTCAGTTGGAACAATAGTTTTGGCCCATGTAATCCAAAAACTTGCTAAAAAGTTACTGAAATTAGTGAGAACCAACTGATATTTCCAGCATAAACTGCTCTGCATGACATCTGTATAATTGCTTTGCATGTATGTATTTTAATCGTCAATGCTTGGTAATAATTTATCCCAGAAGTAATAAAATTCAACGTGGGGTTCTATTTTGGTATCATTGGAGGGGAGGGATGCGACAGTTTTTGTTTTTTGTTTCTTTAAATTCTGTGTCTTCCAAATTTATTAACTTGTCTCTTTAAGTTCAAATGGATACAATGATATGCAGATTCTGGCATGTCTATGCATAGGTAAACTTTTTCTCCCCTCACAGTAAGTAAAATTTCAAGTAAAATTTTGCAAGTGTAATAGTCTTAATTGCATATAAAACTTCCCTGTTACACTTTTTTTTTTTTAACAATAACTAAAGTTACCTGTGAGCTTGTTCTAGAACAGTTGTGTGCTGATCACTCTCCCAGTTGATTTCTAGAACTTTGTTAACTCTTTGGTCTTTTAGAGAATCTGAGTACATAAAAGAGGCTGATGAAGAGAAAGCTTCCTTGCAGAAATCCGTCAGTGTCACCAGCGCCTTGCTCACGGAGAAGGACGCGGAGCTGGAGAAGCTGAGGAATGAGGTAGGCGCCCCAGCCCCAGGGGTCGGCAGCCCTCCTTCTGCCCGGCCTGCTAGCCTAAGCGGACAGCTGTGTTGCAGGTCACCGTGCTCAGGGGAGAAAACGCCTCTGCCAAGTCCTTGCATTCGGTTGTGCAGACTCTCGAGTCTGATAAGGTGAAGCTTGAGCTCAAGGTAAAGAACTTGGAGCTTCAACTCAAAGAAAACAGGAGGCAGCTCAGCAGCTCCTCAGGTAAACCAGTGCCACCCGGCCCTCCGCACCGGCTCCCCCACCCCCCAGCGCTCCTGCTGTTCAGCCAGTGGAGGACTTCACGCCTAGGCCTGGGCCCCACAAAGCTGGTGTCCCGGGCCCGGCTCCTGGCCCTGTCACATGGGACAGTAGGCAACTGCTGCGGCGCAGTAGCAACCGCAGGGTCCGAAAG
>RJWT010052608.1:0-10536 GCA_004365215.1 Cuniculus paca | reverse complement strand
TTTTTTTTTTTTTTTTTAGCCCACTGGTGAGGTTAGTTCCCACACAATCCAGTCACCTCTCTGGGAGTCTCTTAATACAGTTAAGTTGACAATCAAGATTTATAGGCACAAAATGAGTTAAAAAACACCATGAACTCAGTTGACTTGCCTATGGAAAAACACATTGTCATCTATTGGAAGTATGAATACAAAATGGTATAATCTCTGTAGAGAGGAAATTTGGCAGGGATCAAGAAGATTATATATTAATCTACCCTTTGGCTCAACAATTTAACTTTTATGAATAATATAGAAGTACACATGTGTAAGACAATACCTTGCAATATTATTTGTAATTGCAAAATGTTGGAAATAACCTAACTGTGTATATGTAGGCTGCAGAATGAATATATTATAATATATACACATAATACAATATTAGGAAGTTTTTATGGAATGATTTTTAGGCTGTACTGCAAGCAAAAAGGCAAAGAAAGAGCCAAAAAAAGATACATAGTATGTCATCTTTTAGATTAAAAAAAGGAAAATGAAAAAAGAGGGAATAAAATGCATATGTTAGCTTACTTCTTACAAAATGACATATTGGAAAGACGAACCACAAATGGATGGAATTTGTTACCTCTAGCAGAGGACTGAGGCAGAATGGAAGGGATGTATAGAGAGAATGACACTTCTGAATTTGTGTAGTTTTTTTTTTTTATCAAGGGAAATAGGTGTGGAGCAATCCTGTGAACAATGTCCTCTAGATTTGTGTAGTTTTGACTTTTGGAATCATGTCAATGTTTTGCATTTTTTTTTTTTAGACAGCATCTCTCTATGTAGTTCAGGCTGGCCTTGAACTCACAGCAGTCCTCTTGTCTCAGCCTCTTGAGTGCTGGGAGTACAGGTGTGTGCCTGGAAAATTTTACATATTTATAAAATAAAGTTAAATCACAAGTTTTGGGAAGAAGCCCTAACAAGACTGAACTGCATGTAAAATGGAGACTCATACAGTGGGAAAAAAAAACACTTATGCAAATACTACTTGAACGCAGTAGTTTGAAAAAAAATTTCTTCCCAGTCTAAAGATGAAAAGAACTGTAAAGAAATCTTGGACTCTAGTTAGCAGGTTTATTATTGGTAGTGGTCCAGTGTAACAATTCTGAAACAGTTTTGTATATATCATAATACTGAGACAATGACTATATTAATATTGTTGGTGGTTAAGTTTTCTCTGTTAGAGAATTAAGATAAAAATATAGAATGGGACAAAGAAAGGAAAAACTTACCTTATGGTGCTAGACTGATGTAAACATAAGCTTGTCTTTTCTCTTTTTAAAGCAAACAAAACAAAATGATTTCCTAGCTATGTTTGCCAAAAGGGAAATGAAGAGATCTAATTCCCAAATTTTGGATTTAAAAACCATCCTCTACTAAAAGGAACTAAGGCTTCTTGGAGAGTTGACAGTTTGCATTGCTGGGGCAGTGTTATGGTTTAGTGGGTGTCCCCCAAAGCCTCATGCACCCATAGGTGGGGCTTTTGGGAGGTGATAGGTCCCGGGGGTGGTGGTGGTGCAATATGTGTCAGCGGATTAGACCACTGATGAGTTTTTAGCTAAATGTGCTTTGGAGATGAAGCCTGGTGGGAGGATGTGGGTCACTGGGAGTGTGACTTGGAAGGGTCATCTCCCTCCCTCCTCCCTTGATTTTTCTCTGCTTCCTGGCTGCCATGCCGAGAGCTGTTTCTTCTCTTCTGAGTTCCTCTCGTTTGTAGTCTGCTGACTATGGACTAAAACTTCTACAAATTGTGAGCCAAAATAAATCTCTCTCCTTTAAGGTGTGGCTGTTGGGTATTTTGTCTCAGTCATGAGAAAGTGACTAAAACAAGCAGGAAAAATGTGACATGGGATTGAGAAACTTGTGGAGCCAAAAAGTAAAGAAGTGCTAAAGTGAGCATGGGGAAATGCCAGAAAGACAGAGAAGCCACTGGATGGGCTTTAATTGGCCAAACCTAGGCCAAGTTGAGCATCAAAATGAGCAGTAACATTAATGGATTCATACTGACACTAAAATATCCATAAGCAAGTGAATGGTTGGGGGAGAAACAGGCAGAGATCTTTATAGTAGAAAGCTAACAAATGGAGAGGGACTAAGAGAAAATCATGATTTATGCAATTAGCATAGTAATGATTTATTCAAGCAAGAATCATCTATGTGTGCTAAATCTTTGTTGTAGACAATATATTGTGGAATAGGGCATTTACACAGTCTCAAAAATTCATTAAATACAAAGAGAAAAAGGGAGAACAAATCTAATGGAAATCACTTTTTACCAACTGTTTGAGGCCAACATTTCCCAAAACATACAAACTGACCTTCAGTGTGTCCTGATGTGATGGACATAACATTGTTTGTGTAGCATTTCTGCCAAAAGTGTATGACTTTAATTGACTCATGAAGAAACAATGGGAGCGAAACAATGTGCCTGTATTCTTCAAGAATGTAAGTGTAGGGGAGGAGCTAAAGATGGTGGAACAGTAAGCAGCAGAGTAAACAGTCTCTCTGAGAGAAACAGTTCAGATGCTGGAATATAACACCATGGAGAGGACAAGAAGGAAGGAAGTGGGTCCACTGGACCAAGGAAGAATCTAAAATATGAATTGAAGCCCACAAAGAGAATAAAAAGAATTTAAATGAAGAAGAAGGTGGTGGCGGGCAGCACCTTAGTCTGGAGCCAGATTCACCCTGCCAGAAGACCTGCTGAGCCTGGAGATGCGTGGTCGCAGTTGCGGTCATGGTTGCAGCTGCGGTCAACCCTAGAGGTCTCTGTGGAGAGGCGTGTGGGTGAAGGAGAGTGGCGGACGCGGAGATCTGCCTTGGCTGCTGGTGAGTGCTTGGAATTCCACTCCCTCAACCCCACGGGAGAGAGTGATCGGCTGGGCTCCATCTTGGAGTCAGGCAGGTTATGCCTGGGTCCAAGACTGCTAACCACTTCTGGTATCAGCGCCAGGTTGTGGGCGGACTCGTGGAAGTTGCTTGGACTGAGGCCAGAAAAACCAGTCATTCTGGAGCTCCAGGTTGTGGGTGGACTCATGGAAGCCTATTGGACCGAGATCCGCTCCCATGTGCGTTTCAGGCAATATCAGGTAGGTTCCTAAACAGCTTAGATTTGCAGGGCCTGACCAGGTCTGCTCCCGTGCAAACCCCAAGTGGCTTGGTGCCCAGCTTAGTGCAGTGACACAGGTGCCCAATGTCAGATGTACGTAGCCAGCACTGGCCAGAAAACACAAACAGTCTAGCTTTGGAGAAGTTGTGATCAGTGCTGGGGTGCCTGAGACCACACTACTCGGGGGTGGAAGAAATCAAGAATATGCCAAGATGAAGAGGGAGAGGAAAATCTCTGGTGTCCAACCCAAGCAGCGCAATTCCACAAGAGGAAAACATGGAGATTCAGAATTGCACACCTGAAATGTCTGAAGTGCTGTCAACTGAAGTGAAGAAAAAACTTCATGAAGCTATAAGAGAAATTAGAACAGAAATTCTATCCCAGCTAAAAGAAGAAATGAAAACCATAATAAAAAAATACTAAGCATCTTTAAAGAAGACATGGATAAAAAAATAGAGGAGCATAGGAAAATGAAGGAAACCATGAATGAACAGCATAAGAGGTTTAGAATGTATGAAACAGATTCAAAGAGATATCCAGGAAATTAAAAGCTCATTCGAAAGCTGGCAAGTTGACATGAAGGAAACTAAAGAAAGACTTTCAAAGCTTGAAGACAGGTTTGCAGCCTGTGATCGTGAAAGGAAAGATCTCTTAAAAATAACAAGGTCTCAGGAAGTAACAATTCATCAGCTGGTGGACAACTCAAAGAGGCATAATTTAAGAATTAAAAATGTGAGTGGAGAAGCAGGTGTCAAGACAAATGACATCAGGACCTTATTTACAGATATAATTTATCAAAACTTCCCAAGCATAAAAAAAGAATATGACATTCAAATAAGTGAGGCATATAGAACTCCAGCTAGCCGTAACGAAAGCAAATCTACACCCAGACATATAATAATCAAGATCCCAGAAATTCAATTCAAGAACAGAATATTAAAAGCTGTTAGAGAAAAGAAACAGATCACCTATAAAGGAAAACCCATCAGAATCACAGCAAACTTCTCAACACAAACCATCAAGTCAAGAAGAGGCTGGAGTGAAGTAATGCAAGTCCTGAAAGAAAACAACTTCCAACCCAGACTGATGTACCCTGCAAAACTTTCTTTCAAAATTAATACAGAAACAAGATACTTCCATGACAAAGAACAACTCAAGGAATTCATGACCACCAAACCAACCCTACAAAGATTACTGAAGGACATTTTAGAGAGAGAGAAAAAGGACCTCGGTCTCAGGAACAATGACAGAGGGGAACCATCAAGTAGGGCCAGTCGATTGAATGAAGAGGAAAAATAGGGAGCCAATGGCAGGAAAATAGCATGGCAGAGACAATGCAGTACAAGAGGGCCTCAAGGCACCAACAGAAAGAAACACAGGCAGAGTGGATCAGGAGACAGGATCCATCATTATGCTCTATGCAAGAAACACATTTAGCTAGAAAGAAAATTCATAGTCTGAAAGTCAAAGGAGAGAGAACAATGCCCTATGTGACATAGAGCTGGAAAAAAAAATAAGAGTAGCCTGCCCATTAATTGCAGAATGGATAAGAAAGACATGGTATTTTATGTGGTGGAAACCTACTCAGCTATAAAGGAAGATAACCTCAAGGCTCTTGTAGGTAGATAGAGGCAACTGGTAATAGTGCTCATGGATGTAATGGTTCAGAGTCACAAGGGTGAATTTTGTGTTGTCTCCGTAGCATAACAAACTAAAGGTGTTAGTGGGATCCAAAATGCACAATACATATTGGGAAAGTCAAAGGGGAGGAATTATCTAAAAAGGGAAGGAAATGACCACTATTAATCTATTATCATGATTTGAAATTCAGATTGTATTCATTGTTTTGATTAGTTTCATTTTATTCTGATTTGTTTGATTTTATTATGCTTGATGGCATGGACAGCTATTTTAAAGATAACAAAATATATGATTGCAGCCATCGAGGATGTCCAGTTATCTTGTTTAGAAACCCTGTATGGCTTTCATTGTTTGTTTTGATTGATTTTACTCTATTCTGTGTGGTTTGATTGTAACATGTCTGAAGGTGTAGGCAACTATTCTGAAGATAACAAATATTATGGTAGCCAATGCTGTTTTGCTAATATCTTGAAATTCTCTATTGCTTACATTGTTCTGCTTTGTTTGTTTTGTTATGTTTTGTTTCTACTGTTTTAGTTTGTTGTATTTTGTTTGATTTTACTTATCCCTGATGGTATGGGCAGGTATATTGCAGATAACAGGAGGCATTATGGTAGCCTTATTGATTGCTTATTACCCTGTTTAAAAGTCATCTACCATGTTCATTGCTTTGTTTTGATTGACTTTACTGTTTTGTTTTGTTTGGTTGTATTCTTTAAAAAAAATGTAAGTGTATTGAAACACAGAGAAAGGCTGAAAAACTGTTTCAGACTGAAAGACACCGAAGAGACATGACAAATATATGAAATCTGATTCTAGATTAGGGAAAAAAGTTTTTATAAAGGATGTTATTGGGAAAATTAATGAAATTTAAATATGAACTGTATATTTAGATAACAGCATTGTATAAATGTTAAATTTCCTAATTTTTATGATCGTGTTGTGGTTAGGTAAGAGATTGCTCTTGCTCCTAGGAGATACATACTGAAGGTTTGAGGGCATAAATCTGCAATAAATCTTTAATAGTTTGAAAAAAACTAAAAATCTGTAAGTTGTCATGTGTACATTATCTCCCTGAAAAGTATATAAAATATATTTAAAAAGTATGTAAAATACAGTATAGAAAATATACTGTAGAAATTTCTATGGAGTTTTGGAGCCAGATTCTACATTTTCCTATCAAACAAATTTGTTTAGTCCCTTTGGTTTTTTAAAAGGATAGCTAAAAATGTAAAATGAAGTATAATGCGACTACTGTATTATGCTTTTTAGGCTAAACATAATGTCAATATCTTTTTTTTTGTTTTAAGGAAGTGAGGTATTTTCCAAGGTACTAACTTTTCTCATTTGGTTACCAAAAATAGAATCATTCAAGACAGTTCAAAATAAGGCAATAGGCAACTCACTGATGACCCCTTCTGTCTGTCTCAGACAGAAGCTTTCTTTCTCTCAATAAATACATTCTGCTCATTAAAAAAAAAAAAAGGTGATAATTGTAAGAGGGAGAAATTTTCTTGGCATTCTACACATAGGAGATATGCTGGGATTAGGCCTTCTATAGAGGCCTAGAGTGGAGAATGGTTATGGATTTAAGCAGATATATGTGGGCCTTAGCACTATACTTTGGTATATGAGTATGAACAAGTGCTACTTTAACACTTTATACTTTTATTTCATTTTATTTATTTATTTATTTATTTATTTATTTATTTATTTATTTATTTATTTACTGGTACCAGGGATTGAACTCAGGACCTTGTGCTTGCCAGGCAGGTGCTTATACCTCTGAGCTACATAACCTTATATTTTTCTGTGACACCTTTCAGTTTGGTCCAGCAGGTCAGCCTAGGGAAAGAATTACAAGCATTTTTTTTCTGCTGGAATTCTCTGATTATATAGCACAGTGTAGTCCTTTCTGCAATACTAGAAAAAAGTTTTGTCTATGATTTTCTTCAAAAATTGATGAATAATAACAGGAGATGTCATAAAAAAGCCACTTTCCCCTATTCATTCTGAGTATTGGAGCCAGTATTTTTCTCATAACAGGCTACAAATTTCATTTTATCCACTATAATAAATTCTGCTTCCTTTCTGAATTCATCTTTCTATACAAAAGCCCATATATTATCAGAGAATCTGTAGTATTTAGAAAGTCCCATGTGAGTTCATCGAGGCTTTCCTGAAGACTGTTTCTCAAAGTGATATTTCGGTATAACTGATAGGCTGTGACTTCGGAGGAAGAAATTGCTTTTTCTTCAGGTTTTCACTGATGTCCACCCCCCCCCCGTGGGAATCACAGCAGTGGTGCGGCACCTGTCAGGGTACCGTGGAAACTGCAGAGCCGAACATGGATGAATTTTAAAAACGCTTTGTTAAGTCAAAGTGACTAGACACAAAGAGTGCACACTGTATTCCATTTACATGAAGTCCAAAAACAGGAAAACGCATGTTACAGTTAGAATGTTTGTGTTCCTCCACTCTGATGGTACCAGGAAGTGGGCATTTTGAGAGGTAAATCCTGAGGGCTCTGTGGTGAATGGGACTAATGCATTTAGAAAAGATGTTGAAGAGGGCTGCCTGGGATTCCATCTCTTCTGCATGTGGGGACACAGTGTTTGTCCATTTCACCTTGTCAGGATGCAGCAGCAAGGTGCCATTCTTGGACGCAGTTATGGAATCTGGCTCCTATAGTGATAAGAAATTTCTATTATTTTTACATTATCCAGTATAATGTATTTTGTTACAGCAGCATGAGTGGATTAAGACACTATAATGATGGAAATGAGAAAGTGGTTGGTTCTGAGGTGGTGGGGAAATGAGAGAACTTTCTGAGGGTGATAGAAATATTGTTTTATTTTGGAAAGAAGCTTCGTGGGTATACACAATTGTTAAAACTAACTGAACATTGCATTTTATTTGATCTTAATTATAACTATGAAAAAAGATTTTATATGCCCCCTGAATGGATTACACAACATTCACCTACACAATATTTTTAAAGATGTTAGATTTGAACCTGATAAATGCCTAGATTTAAGCATTAATTTATAGTACATAGAGGGAACAAAAACACTTACTTAATGATATTTTGAGGTTGTAATCAGCAAATTCCACACTGTGGGGGGTAATTTTGGTGTTTCAGCTTGGGTAAACAGCATCTTTCTGGCTATTCACTGGTTGTGTTACTCCAGATGAGGAGTCCATGGGACATGTTCATCAAGAATGTCTTCCCTTCTGGGCTGTGTTCTGTGTACCTGGAACCTGAGTTTCCCAGCCTATAAATCTCATGCTTGTTTCCAGGACCTGCCTGGGTCCATTGCTAAGTTCATCTTCCCAACAGTGGAGTATGTGGCCAGCTGAGACTGTTTGCAGAGGTTGTAGATTGAGCTTGGACATATAGGCCTGGGTGTCCTTTAAATCAAGATGGAGCCAGGGGTGGGAGGAGGATGAGGACACCCTGCAGGCCAGGTGCCAGCTTCCTATGCAGCCATAATCCAGTGAGGAATTCTAGGTAGACTGAGTAATTCTAAATTTAAATGTGGCCTTCCATATCATTAAGGCTTTTTTTTTTCCCAAGGTAGGAGTATTAAACATAGTTAACTGTTAGCTTGAGTTAAGACTTTTAAATATTTAGGTATATGGTATTTGGATTTACATTTGTACCATTGCTTAAGCTGTAAATGTTAAAATCAGGCCTATTCCTAAACTTCTAAAGTTTAGAAGGAACAACTAAATTACTTCCTTACATAAATTGTGAAAAGGAAAAAAAGAGCAAGAGTATCTAGAGATTGAAAAAGCAAATAAACAAATTTTAATGTGTGAAACTCAGTCTAACTGTAAAAGAATTCAAAAGACAGCTAGAATTGAGGCAGGAGATTAGGGCATGACAGGCTGACTGGAAAACAGGATGTAACTGGTCAGTCATGAAGAACCTGAAAGAAGACTATCTGTCAGTTACAAAGAGCCTGAATAGAGACTGGGTAGTCAGGTGTGACCTGGCAATCACAGCTGAGATAGAGGCACAGAACATCTCTGGAGGGACTAGATCTGAGAAAACATAGAAGGCAGCAGCCATTGACTTTGGGGCCATTTTGGTGTCTTCCCACCACTGCAATCTTCTTGTTCTGCTATCCTCCTGTTTCTGCAGTGGTTGCAGGATGTATCTCTTCTTGCTGTTTTCTTTTATTTTTTCCTTTTCCTCTTTTACTTTAAGTAAAAGTTATGTTTCCCTGCTCATTGGTTGTCCCAGCCAATTCTTTTGGAGGGACAGATAGAACCTGGAATCACTGGACACTGTGCCACCCACAAACAGAATGAGAACACTGACCAGGTATAATTAACTTTATTAAGGAACTAAGATTTTCAAGGAATGATAATGATACAGAGATTGTATTTAGAAAGTATCCTGCTGGGCGTGGTGGCTCACGCCTGTAATCCCAGCACTTGGGAGGCCGAGACAGGTGGATCATTGTGAGTTCGAGACCAGCCTGGGCTACAAAGTGAGCTCAAGGCCAGCCTGAACAGCATAGTGAAACCCTGTCTCAAAAACACAAGGGCCGGGGATCTAGCTCAGCGGCCTAAGCACCTGCCTGGCAAGCACAAGGTTGTGAGTTCAATCCCCGGTGCTGCAAAAAAACAAAAAAACAACAACAAAAAAGAAAGCATCCTTACCTTTTTTAGGAGTATATATTAAACTACAGATATTTGCTTAAAATACTATGGTTGAGGAGGCAGTGGGCAGGAATGTGGATGAAATACAGTTGCTGTGTTGAAGCTATGTGGGAGGATATGGGACTTCATATTACTTTCTCACATTGTATAAGCTTGAAATTCACTTGAAATCTCAGAGAATTCCATTATTAGCATTTTGATAAATGTTACTTCTGTGTACAGTACACCCCCAGAAAGTTGTGGTTCAGAGTTCATGGCCTCAGCCATTCGTGGATTGTTTCTTAGAACCTCACCCATAATTGTTTGCAGCAATCCCTGCAATTTCATAGAAACCACAAATAACTTCTGCAATCTTTTTTTTTTTTTATTGTAAGGCTTTGCTGTAGTTGCTAGGTGTTTCAGAGTCCAATTTGTGGCACCCCTCTGGCAATTACATAGGAACTCTCGGCATGAATTCTTAGGCGTATTAATATACCTCTGGCTTTATTTTGTTTTGTAATTATCTTTTGTCTGGGCTTTCCCTTTGAGTCATTTTCTGCTATTACAATATACATTTTTTTCTAAGCACCTTCAATATTTTGTGAGAGATGGGGGACATCAGTGAGTAATACAGATCCATAAAACATATATAACACATTTTTTGCTTGGTTGGATTTTTGAGACAGGGTCCTTCTTGGTAGTCCAGGTTGGCCTCCAAATCATGGTGATCTTCCTGCCTCAGATTTCTTAGTGCTGGGATTATAGGTGTGCGCCACCACACCTGGCTAAAAACTTATTTTTAAAAATAGTTTTTGGGGCCGGGGATTTAGCTCAGTGGAACAAGTGCCTGGCTGGCTAGTGTGAGGTTGTGAGTTTAAAGCCTGGTACAAAAAACAAAAAACATAAAACAAAAACTGCTCCTCTGCACTCTTTCCTAGAAAAATTGAGGCTGCTTTTTTTAAACCTGTAGATAATATATCACTATTCTTCCTCCCCATTCCCCTCTCCTCCCTTCAGCCTTTTTCTCATTTACAAAAGCTTTGTTTCCATTTTTTCCCTTCTATTCCTATTTGAACATTTTCTTCCTACTTTCCAGTATC
>RJWT010052607.1:0-10540 GCA_004365215.1 Cuniculus paca | reverse complement strand
GGTCCCTCTGCCTTGAAGCCGGGCATGCCAAACTTGGGCATTTTCACCTTGGGCATCTTCAGGTGCCAGTCAGGGCCTTTCACATCCACATCTGGAACATCGACGTCCACTTTGGGCCCCTTGATATCAACCTCAGGGCCCTTGAGGTCACCTTCTACTTTGGGCAGAGAAACATCCACATCGCCCTTCACTTTTGGCCCTTTCAGGTTAAGATCAATGTCAGGCATGGAGATCTTGGGGGCCTTGATGTTCATCTCGGGCATCTTGAACTTCGGACCTTTCAGCTTTCCTTCTGGTCCTTCGATACTCACATCAGGGCCTTCAATGTCCACCTTGGGCACTGAGACATCAATGTTGGCCTTGGGGAGGGTCACGTCCACCTCGGGTCCCTCTGCCTTGAAGCCGGGCATGCCGAACTTGGGCATTTTCACCTTGGGCATCTTCAGGTGCCAGTCAGAGCCTTTCACATCCACATCTGGAACATCGACGTCCACCTTGGGTCCTCTGATGTCCACATCTGGCACCTTCACTTCACCTTCTACTTTGGGCACAGTCACATCCATGTCCCCCTTGACTTTGGGCCCTTTCAAGTGTAAGTCCACATCAGGCATGGAGATCTTGGGTGCCTTGATGTGCATCTCAGGCATCTTGAACTTGGGGCCTTTCAACTTCACATCAGGACACTGCAGATCAACATCGGGCACCTCCACATCCACACTGGGGCCTTTCAAATCTCCTTCCAAATTTGGCACAGTCATGTCCACATTCCCCTTGACTTTGGGCCCTTTCAGGTTAAGATCAATGTCAGGCATGGAGATCTTGGGGGCCTTGATGTTCATCTCGGGCATCTTGAACTTTGGACCTTTCAGCTTTCCTTCTGGTCCTTCGATACTCACATCAGGGCCTTCAATGTCAACCTTGGGCACTGAGACGTCAATGTCGGCCTTGGGCAGGGTCACATCCACCTCAGGTCCCTCTGCCTTGAAGCTGGGCATGCTGAACTTGGGCATTTTCATTTTGGGCATCTTCAGGTGCCAGTCAGGGCCTTTCACATCCACATCTGGAACATCGACGTCCACTTTGGGGCCTTTGATGTCAACTTCAGGGCCCTTGAGGTCACCTTCTACTTTGGGCAGAGAAACATCCACATCACCCTTCACTTTTGGCCCTTTCAGGTTAAGATCAATGTCAGGCATGGAGATCTTGGGGGCCTTGATGTTCATCTCGGGCATCTTGAACTTCGGACCTTTCAGCTTTCCTTCTGGTCCTGCAATGTTGACATCAGGGCCTTCAATATCCACCTTGGGCACTGAGATGTCAATGTCGGCCTTGGGCAGGGTCACATCCACCTCGGGTCCCTCTGCCTTGAAGCCGGGCATGCTGAACTTGGGCATTTTCACTTTGGGCATCTTCAGGTGCCAGTCGGGGCCTTTCACATCCACATCTGGAACATCGACGTCCACTTTGGGGCCTTTGATGTCAACTTCAGGGCCCTTGAGGTCACCTTCTACTTTGGGCAGAGAAACATCCACATCGCCCTTCACTTTTGGCCCTTTCAGGTTAAGATCAATGTCAGGCATGGAAATCTTGGGGGCCTTGATGTTCATCTCGGGCATCTTGAACTTCGGACCTTTCAGCTTTCCTTCTGGTCCTGCAATGTTGACATCAGGGCCTTCAATGTCCACCTTGGGCACTGAGACGTCAATGTCGGCCTTGGGCAGGGTCACATCCACCTCGGGTCCCTCTGCCTTGAAGCCGGGCATGCTGAACTTGGGCATTTTCATCTTGGGCATCTTCAGGTGCCAGTCTGGACCATGAACATCTGGAACATCCATTTTGGGACCCTTTACGTCCACATCTGGTATTTTCATTTTACCTTCTACCTCAGGCTGAGCTATATCTACATCCCCCTTGATTTTGGATCCTTTCAAATGTAGGTCAACATCAGGCATGGAAATGTTGGGGGCTTTGAGATGCAAGTCAGGCATCTTCAATTTAGGATGCTTCAATTTGCCTTCTGGTCCTTCAATGTCAACATTTGGCCCACTGATGTCCACACATGGCCCTTTAAGTTGTCCTTCCAATTTGGGAACATCTACATCGGCCTCACCCTTTATCTTGGGACCCTTTAAGTGTAGATCAACATCTGGCATGGAGATTTTGGGAGTTTTAAAGTGCATGTCTGGCATTTTAAACTTAGGACTTTTCCATTTGCCATCTGGGCCTTCCACAGCCACATCTGGCATGTGAGCATCTAGTTTGGGGCTTTTGACATCTAATTCAGGACCCTTGAACTCCCCCTCAAGTTTGGGAGCAGACATGTCAATGTCGCCTTTGAATTTGGGTCCTTTTAAATTGAAGTCCACATCAGGCATGGAAATTTTGGGTGCCTTGAAGTGCATGTCTGGCATCCTGAACTTGGGGCCTTTCAACTTCATATCAGAACACTGTAGATCAACATCGGGCACCTCCATATCCACACTGGGGCCTTTCAAATTTCCTTCCAACTTTGGCACAGTCATGTCCACATTCCCCTTGACTTTGGGCCCTTTCAGGTGTAAGTCCACATCAGGCATGGAGACCTTGGGGGCCTTGATGTTCATCTCGGGCATCTTGAACTTGGGGCCCTTCAGTTTCGCATCTGGACCTTCAACATTCACATCGGGAACATCAATGTCCACCTTGGGCACTGAGACGTCAATGTCGGCCTTGGGCAGGGTCACGTCCACCTCGGGTCCCTCTGCCTTGAAGCCGGGCATGCCGAACTTGGGCATTTTCATCTTGGGCATCTTCAGGTGCCAGTCAGGGCCTTTCACATCCACATCTGGAACATCGATGTCCACTTTGGGGCCTTTGATGTCAACCTCAGGCCCCTTGAGGTCACCTTCTACTTTGGGCAGAGAAACATCCACATCGCCCTTCACTTTTGGCCCTTTCAGGTTAAGATCAATGTCAGGCATGGAGATCTTGGGGGCCTTGATGTTCATCTCGGGCATCTTGAACTTCGGACCTTTCAGCTTTCCTTCTGGTCCTTCGATACTCACATCAGGTCCTTCAATGTCCACCTTGGGCACTGAGACGTCAATGTCGGCCTTGGGCAGGGTCACATCCACCTCGGGTCCCTCTGCCTTGAAGCCGGGCATGCTGAACTTGGGCATTTTCACCTTGGGCATCTTCAGGTGCCAGTCAGGGCCTTTTACATCCACATCTGGTGATTTAACATCCACCTTGGGCCCTTTGATGTCCACATGTGGAACCTTCATCTCCCCCTCTATTTTTGTTGCAGACACAGCTAGATTTCCTTTCATTTTCGGCCCTTTTAGATCCATGTCAACATCTATTGGTGTCATCTTTGGAGCCTTGAAGTGCATCTCTGGCATCTTAAACTTCGGGCCTCTCAACTTCCCTTCTGGTCCTTCAAGGCTCAGATCGGGGGCACTAATATCGACCTTTGGTGCAGAAACGTCCAAGTCAGCCTTGGACAGGGTCACATCCACATCTGGGCCCTCTCCTTTGAGACTGGGCATGCTGAACTTAGGCATTTTAATCTTTGGCATTTTCAGGCTCCAATCAGGACCATGAACATCAACATCTGGGGCACTGACATCTACTTTGGGGCTTTCTAGGTCTCCTTCTAGCTTTGCAACTGTAACGTCATATTCCCCCTTTGCTTTGGAACCTTTCATATGCAAATCCACGTCAGGCATGGAGATTCTGGGGGCCTTTATGTTCATCTCTGGCATCCTAAGCTTAGGTTCCTTTGGCTTTCCCTCAGGGATGTCAACATTCACATCCGGAGATCCTCCCTCCACTTTGGCACCTGAGACACCTGTGCTGGCCTTGGGCAGGGTCACATCCACCTCGGGTCCCTCTGCCTTGAAGCCAGGCATGCTGAACTTGGGCATTTTCATCTTGGGCATCTTCAGGTGCCAGTCTGGACCTTGAGCTTCCACTTCTGGGACATCAATGTCCACTTTGGCCATTTTAAGTTCAACATCAGGTACTTTAATCTCACCTTTGACTCTTGGCACTGTGACATCATACTCCCCCCTTGCATGAGGACCTCTCAGGTGTAAATCCACATCCGGCATGGAGATCTTGGGGGCCTTGATGTTCATTTCGGGCATTTTCACCTTAGGCCCTTTCAGTTTCCCATCTGGTCCCTCAAAGCTCACATCTGGCGCACTAGCCTCTACCCTGGGCCCGGAAATGTCCACATCAGGCTTGGGCAGGGTCACATCCACCTCAGGTCCCTCTGCCTTGAAGCCTGGCATGCTGAACTTGGGCATTTTCATCTTGGGCATCTTCAGGTGCCAGTCGGGGCCTTTAACATCCACATCTGGGACACTGACATCCACTCTGGGGCCTCGCACCTCTGCTTCAAGCTTTGGTGCTGCCACATCGCATTCTCCCTCCACCTCCGTCCCTCCGGCACCCAAATCCACAGCAGGCATGGAGACCTTGGGTGTCTTCACATGCACTTCTGGCAGCTTGCTATCAGGCCTGTTAGGTCTGCCTCCAAAACCCTCCACATGCAGTCCTGGCTCTGCCACACTGACCTTCGGCCCGCAAACACTGATGTCTCCACTGGGCACAGCCACATCCACGCACAGGGCATCGCCCTGGACTCCTGGAGTGCTGGCCGAGGGCATCTTCGCCTTGGGCATCCTCAGGTTCCACTCTGGCCCATGAAGCTCCACATCCGGGCCACTGACATCCACCCTGGGTCCTCTGACATCAGCTCCAGGCACCTTGACCTTCTCTTCTGCTTTTGGGAGGGTCACGTCTATGGCCCCCCTCGCTCTCGGCGTAGCAACGTTTAAGTCCACGTCTGCCATGGAGATCCTGCACGTGCCTGCCTTCCCCAGAGAGCCACTGAGCTTGGGGCCTGTTGAGGTCCCCTCCAGGTGTGGTGCCTCTATGTCCACTTTGGGGCCTTTCAGTACCACTTGGGGGCCCTTCTCATCACCCTTTACCGCAGGAGCAGAAACCTCAATGCCGCCTTTCAGTTTGGGCGACCTGAGGCTCAGATCCACATCCTGCATGGAGATTTGGGGTTTCTGAATAACCATTTCAGGAGTCTTCACCTTGGCACCTTGTGTGGTCACCACCAGATCACCAGGGGCAACCTCGGGCAGGCCGACACCGTCCGAGACTGCCGCCCCATCAAGGCTGGCTCCCCCTGCTTGTGAAGCAAGCACGGGGAACTGAGGGCCCTTTGCCTTGGGCACCTCCATGCTGTGGCCTGGGACGCCACCCCCAAGGTGGGGGACAGAGAGATCCACTCCGACACTGCCCTGTGGCTTGGCCCCCTTCAGGCTTAACTCGCCCTCGAGGGATGGCCCAGGGACTTGGGTGCCCTTCAGCATCCCCTCTGCACCTACAATGTGGACATCCACATTCGGACCCTGAATATTCCCACTTCCGGCCATGCCTGGCCCGCTGCCTGCAGATGCCTGGCCCTCAGGCCCTGGAGAAACCCCAAACTTTGGCATCTTCAAGGTAGGAATTTTAACTTTGCCATTATTCACCTCTGCTTCCCCCACCCCAAGAGAAGATGGGACGTGACCTCCAGGAGGGTAGACAGCTGCCTGGCCACCCGAGTCCCAGCCCTTGGCACTAACACTGATACCCAGGCTCCCCGCCTTGGCCCCAGGCACAGAGACCTGGACTTTCGAAGTGCTGGCACCCTGGAGCTCTGGCCCTGATGGCAGCCTGATCGTCGTCTTCCCAGGCCTTGTCTCCACGTCCACCGTGGAGATTTCAGTCACTTCATGCCTTGGAATCTTGACCATGAACTCAGGGCTGCTGATGTCGATGTCTTTGGCTCCTTCTGAGGCAGTGACATCCACAGTGTAGGCAGTGACCTTCCGAGTCACGGTGATGGTGCGGCTCTGGGTCTCCCCAGGGTCCCCTGTCCCCCCGTCCTCCAACCGCAGCCGAGGCTTGATCTTGGTGGCATAGATGCGCTGGTACTCCTCGTCGGCCCCACTCTGCAGAGACACGCCGGGCATAGGTCACAGGGAGCCCTCCCAGCTGCCAGGGATGCAGCACTGCTTCCTAGAGAACTAGAGATCCTGAAAAGCGGGGTCCCTGTGGAGCAGAGCGCCAAAGCCACAGCCACCTCATCTGAGGGACTACAGCGAGTGGCAGGCCTAAGTAGGAAGGGGCTGTGCAGGGCGGGAGGGGCCTGTGGCCCACAGTCATGCCTGAGGTTGTCTGAGCAATCGCAGACAGGCAGGCGGGCTGCCCCGAGTTCAAGGACAGCTGGAGCTACACAGTAAGACCCCATCTCAAAAGACACAAACAAGCGAAAAACCAACCAGCTAAAGCAAGTGCCCCCAGCTGCCCTCACATCAAAACACCTCTGAAAGGCAGAGGCACAGCTCCCCAGAGGGCCACAGTGCACCCCCCAGGCAGGGCCCAGTCTCAGACACACAGGATGAGTGTCCAGGCCCCAGGTGGCATCACCTGCAAAGCCACCCCTCCACGTGTCAGGCTTAAGCTTTCCACTGTCACTGCAGGTGCACTGCAGGGACCTGGAGAAGACAGGGCTATGCCTGCCCTGTGCCACAGCAAGCACAAGAACCTGGCAGGTGGAGGCCTGGGGAGCACGGCAGCCATGGAGCAGATGGAGCCAGCGGGGCAAGCGACCCCAAGGGCTGCCCTGCAGGGGACCCAGGTTGGTGCCACCCGGTACTCACCAGAACCACCTCTGGGCTGCGGGGGCCCAAGGCCTCGTGTGCCCAGGCCTGGCCAGGCTCAGGGGAGCGGTCACCCCGGCGGTGCAGCTTCAGGCCCACGGTGTGGCGGCCCACGGTGCTCAGCAGCTGCGCCACCTCGCCTGACTGCAGGTTGTCAAAGTAGATGGTGGCGCCCACGATCTGGTCCCCTACACAGCAAGCAGTCAGCGGTCAGGCCCATGGGCATCACAGCCCGGCGGGAAGGGGGCAGTCGCAGGACCCCGAGTGTGCACTGAGGAAACTGAGGCCTGAACACACCCAGCACTGCACCTGAGACCACAGAGCCGGGCAGACCCCATCCCTGGAGAGTGCAGAGGAGCAGAGGCTGGGCGAGCACGTCCCCCTCACCCCCTACACCTGTGCCCAGGCCCGGCACTCACCCTCCTGGACCACACCAGTGCGGGCGGCGGGCGAGTCCTGCTGCACCTCCTGCACGAACACGCCGTCGGCCCTCTGGGCGATGGTCAGCCCATGTGAGCCACTGCCCTGCCAGTTGGGCAGCAGCAACTCCCGCGTCGTCTCCTCCTCCTTCTCCATCTGGGAGGCAGGGTGGGGACTCAGGTCAGGCCTCACACCCTCAGCCCTGTCCCTCCCGTCCAGCCCAGTCTCAGGTCCCTGCTGACCTCTGCGTTCCCGATCCTGAGCGGACGCGTAGCCAGGAGCCCGCCCCTCGTGCTCTCCCCACGAGGTGTCTGGCGTGGGAATCGTTCACAAAGCCTGGGGAGATAGGTTCACAGGTGCTGAGCCCAGGGCGGCCCAGCTCCCACCCCAAGGCTGCCCGAAAGAGCTGCAGCAAGAATGGCAGGCTCTACTCCATCCCTCAGAGCGTCCTCTGAGCGGGTGACTCCCTGAACCCCACTTCCACATCACGAAACCAAACTGGGTACCCAGGGACATAGAAGCAGGTGAGGGCAGCTTCCCAGGCCGCGACCAAGGGTCTGGACTGCCCAGGGGCCCTCAGAGCCACTGTCACACCCACCACCCCAGCACCTCTGGCCAGTGCTGGGCCCCACAGGCAAAGCTGCCCCAACCACAGGATGTGAGTGAGGCTGGCAGGCACCTGAGGAGTATGACCAGGACCGTAGCCACCCACACAACACAGCAGCAGGGCTGCAGCACCCTTGCCTGAGAAGCTGTGGGTGGCCCTGTGACACCACAGGCACCACACCCCTAGTCCCACCCCAGGGAGGCAGCGGTGGGCTGGTGCATGCGAGTGACCTCCCCCCACATCCAGCAAGGTACTGGATGCCACAGCGGACACTGGTCAGGGACAGACACGGCTGCCCAGCGCCACATGTCACACTCGTGGCTGCCACACCCAAGGTGCAGATCTCCCTGAGTGAGAGAACCATAGCAGCCCACAAACTCTCAGTGAGTAGCTGAGGGCTCTGGAGTCTCAGCCCAGCACTCCAGGAGGCTGAGGCAGGAGGATGGAAACACAAGCCTGGCCTGGGAAACCCGGCTTCAAACTCCAAAAACGTTTAAAAACGGCTGGGGACACAGCAGAGACCCTGGTTCAGTCCACAGCGTAGTCTCAGGCCGACCGCCCCCCAGCCTCCACACACCCAGGAGAGTCTGACCTCGAGGCAAGAGTGTGACTGAGGACCCCACCCCGCAGGAGAGACGAGAAGCCCCAGCGCCTGTCTGTCCTCAGCAGCAGACCAACTGCCCGCCACCCGCGCATGAGGCCCCTCCTCTGGGCCTGTGAGTCACCGCGGTGCAGTTGCAGCTCCCGGGCACATCGGGTGACGCCCAGTGCTCGGCCCAGACCCTGGCCTCGGTCTCGGAATCCCGCGCCCTCCGGGGGCTGGGACGCGAGGGCACGGGCGGACACACACACACACACACACACACACACACACACACGAGGGGAGACAAGGCCCTGGCGGCCGGGCCCAGACCCGCGGCCCCGCCCGCCCTCTCCCGGGGGAGCTGCGGCTGCGCAGGGCAGCAGAGGCCGCACCCTGCAGTGGGGACCGCGCTGGGCTGGGGCATCTGCTGCCCGCAGGATCACCGCCCGCACCCCAACCCGGGGTGAGAGACACCTTGGGCGGCACAACTGACTGATTCCAAATCTTCCCTCCCTGCACTGGCCGGCCAACAGCAGGCATCCCCAGCTCTCCACTGGCAGGCGCAGCAGACCCCAGCCGCAAGAGGAAACGCAGCCCCAGACCTCAGGGGAAGGGGAAGGGGAAGGGGCAGGGGCAGGGGCTGGGGGTGCCTCCAGGCAGAGGTCCTCTGCACGCGGTGGCTTCCGGAGAGCACTGGCCCTCGGCCACCAGCCGCGGAGGAACCAAAACCCCACACCCGAAACCCACAGCAAGCGCGAGCTAGTGTGCTCAGCCGGGGGACCGCGGGGACCCACAGACACCGCACGCTCCCCACGGCACACGGGTGGGAGAAGCCACGCCCACCCCGCCGCCACGCTGGAGCCCACGCAGGCCCCGAGCAGCGCAGCCCGGGGGCGGGGGGCCAGGCTAGGCCACCCCACACGCGCACGAAGGAAGAGAGCATGCGCCAGGGGGAGCCGCGCGCCACTCGTAGAGTGCGCACACACACACCACACTGCACTCACACTGCACACACTGAGCACATGCTCAGTGCTCACCACACCGCACACACAGAATGCCACACAGGCCCCGCACTAACAAAGAGAAACAGCAGCGCACAGTGGGTAAAGGGTCCTGTGCTCGCCTCGCCTCTGCCCCAGCGGCCCTTCATAGTAGAGCTGCACCTCAAAGATGGGAAACACACCCCTGCTGACAATGAAGGCCGACAACCTCCACCCTGGCAGAGAGACAGAAGACAGGAACACCTGGGATCCACCCAGGAGCTAGGCGGAAGGGGTCCCCAGAGGCGCTGCGCGGAGGAGGCTGCAGGAACCCTGGGGTCAGGATCCGGAGTGTCCCTGAGCCCCACTCACTGCTGGCCAGGCTCCAGAGGGGCCACACCAATCCTCCCCCCAAGGCAGGCACAGTCCCACACTGGACACGGCTGCCAGGGGGCACACAGCCACCCGCTGGCTCTGGATCGCACACCACGACCGTGGCAATGACAACAACAAGCGAGAGTCACGGGGGGGGGGGATGCCTTAGCCACACAGAGACCTTGCAGGTCCACAGCCTTGCCTTCACCAGCTCGGGACACCCGTCCCCAGCCCGTGTCCCTGGGGCAGCCCCTGGGCCTGTGTCACCTGTTCTGCGGAGGGAGGCCTGTGAGGTCCCCCCTACCTCTCCACCCAGCCCCTCCCTCCTCCAAGGCTGGAGGAGGTTCTCCACCCATCACCTGGCCCAGAAGGACTCCACCACCCCCGACACTTGTAACAGCCTGGGGACATCAGGGCAGGATCCAGCGGGAGGTCCCAAGCCTGGCCAGACACTGACAGCAGGGCCTCCCCAGGACCACGGGGACAGGGACACGCCCTTGTGCGCAGGGCAGACAGAGCCCTGCCAATCCTAGGGTCGAGGACAGCTGTGGGATCCCTTGGTGAGCCCCACCCTGGCTGGCCTGGCCCGGAGCCGGGCCACGCTCGCCCCCAGCGGCCAGGCCGCGCCAGTGCAGGGGCCCAGGGGTCCCCAGCCCAGCCCGGACAGCTTCTCCGCCGGCCTGAACCGCGCAGAATGTCCCTCCCGACGGCCAGGGGCCCCCCCACCCTCTGCAGACAGGGCAAGCACCCAGGCAGAGTGGACGGGCACAGCCTGCCTCCGAGTCCAGGGTGACTACGTAGACGCCGCACACCCGCGGGACACCCGTTCCTGCCAGTGCGCGAGCCGCGCCCCAACACGGGCTGGGCCTCA
>RJWT010052606.1:0-10535 GCA_004365215.1 Cuniculus paca | reverse complement strand
GGGCTCTTACTGGGAGGGTACAAAAGAGGGCACCAACCACTGTGGGGCCCTGGACATGGTCCTGCACTACAGCCCACTGGGGCGAGCAGCTGTGCAGAACACAGAAAATAGAGAAAGGGGGTGCAATTACCCTGCCTGAGCGTAGGCAAACAAGGAACAGTACCTATTTTGTTTACTTGTTTCTCTCTCTTTATTGATCATTTACATAGTTGCAGCCCTCTTTTGATTCATTTTGCCAGCAGAAAACTGGCTCCCAGCCCTGCAATAACAATGTGAATGTCAAGAAATAAAGCAGTTGCTCCAAGTAGCCTCAAACTCAACTGAATTTGCTGTTGGACTGAAAGAGAACTTTCTAGAGAAAAGCAAAACCAATGCCTGCCACTTTGGGGGATCTGAGCCCTTAAAACAGAGTGCTTTACTGTTCTCCAGCTGAGAAGAATTGAGGCCTAAGCATTCTCTCAAGGTAATTACCTGGGTTGTCTTCTTGGGATGATTGCAAAACAGACTGGGGGGAAGGGAGCTAGTGAAAGACGAGGGGGACTAAAGCTTCATTCCTGTGACCCTGCCAGCCCCTGCCCACCACCTGGAGGTCAGGAGAGGACACAGAGACAAACCCACCTGCATCAGGGACAGGTGGGCAGTGGCGGAAACCAAGGAGTGCACGTACTGGTGGAAGAACTGGTGAACTTTGCTGTATGTGAGCGGTGGCTCAATTTGTTTACGGGTAACTCCTTTCTGCTGCTGCTCTTTGTTCTGCAGTGAAGACAGAGGATCCAGCACAGCAAATCCTTACGAGCTCGCCTGCTCCTGCCTTCCGTGCCACACCTGTACTTATAATTAGGGCGCTGGTGCTCGGGATGCTGCAATCCTTTCTACTGAAACCGATTGTGAGTGGCGTTGGAAGACAGCGTGACTGCCTCGATGGAATCAGCTTCATTAGTGCCTTTTGTCGGTTATTCTGGCGGCAGTTACCTCTGTTTAGATGCGGGTGGTTAACACTTTTCAGGAGCAGGGGGGCAGCCTTGCATTTTCAAGGGGCCCGTAACACTAATGACTATAACTAGGACACATTGAACAAGCATAATGAGGTGAGGCTTTTGAAAGATATTTAATACTGAGGTAAAAGAATTGCTGAAGTTGTTCTTCAGGTAGTACAGAGATGAAGCAAAGAGAATCTACAATAAACTCTGAAGAGACGGTCTCGGCGAATCATAGCAGGTTGGCTTCATTCTGACAGCTTCTTTCTTCGGAGGTCGGCACAGGTCTCAGCACCTAGAGACTCTGCTGATCAAAGAACTGGCGTTATTAGCCGTCTACCATTAAGAAAGAGCAGCCCAGTAGTTTGCCAGGCGCACTGTCATTTACATGAAGATATTTGCCACGGAACTTGTTTCAGTGATTCTAAGATTTAGGGATATGCAGACTGTTGTGCAGTAACTGAGTTCCTTTGCTTTCTGAAGAGGCATTGTTTCTCTTTGATACAATGGTCTTTCTCAGATACTGTAACAAAAGGAATTTGTAATTACTGGTTAGTATGCAGTTTGCATTATGCCTGTTTTTTCTTTTCAGCCTCAGAATAGGAGGAGTGAGCTTTTAATCCACATAAAACAGATGAGAGCCTCCCTTCCCCCACTCTGAAGGTTTTATTTCTAAAATCCGAGCCCAAACATTGCAGCTTTCAATTAATCTGTTGTATTTTAGTCAAACAAAGGACTTAGTCAACTGTAGTGGCATTTTAGCTTTCTATCCTGCTGCAAGTTGCTGGTTGTACTGTAAGGTTTTTCTTACAGTATGCTATGTCAAGTCAAATACAACTGGGAAAATAGAAGAAACACAACTGAAACAAATAAGTTTGAAGAAACTTTTCTAGGGCTCAAATACTAAAGCAATAGGCTTTATTTTATTTTATTTTATTTTTTAAAAGCCCTACAATGAATTCAATTGGATTTTAGACCAATTGGAAAACATACTTTATGTATGTGTGTGTGTGGGGGGGGTCTGTTACTGAGGACTGCGCCCAGGGCCTTCACACTGAGCTATGTCCCCAGCCCTTTTTAAATTTTACTTTTTTTATTTTGAAACAAGGTCTCACTAAGTTGCCCAGGCTGGGCTCAAACTTGTGATCCTTCTGCCTCAGCCTCCCAGAGGGCTGGAATTACAGACATGTACCCCCATGGGTGTTCAGAATGGCTTTTAAAGGTACTGATTTAATTTTGCTACCTCATGGTTAAACCTTTCTCCAGGTTCCCCACTGCTGCTGAGTCAGGATAGTCAGAGGCCTGGAGGCTCTCACCCAGCTGGCCCTAGTTTAATTTAGTGCATGGTGATAGGCATGGGTCTACTTTTAGTCATCAGGAAGTGCCACAGAACATTCTTCATACTTCCACAGTTAACCCTCACCACCACCCAGAATTGTCTTTTTTCCATCCTCTATGAAGTCATAGGTACCTGGATGGAAATGACTGCCTCTTACATCCTTGCTACCCTAGAGTCTAGTATGGCTTTGGTTCTCAATTAACATTTAATGATTCTTTGGTGAATGAATGAATGAACGAATGAGTGAATGAATGGCTTCTTGGTACTGCCACTGTGGTGAGCAGAATTGTGTGCAGGGATGGAAAGTGAGCTCACAGAGCTACTTAGCTAAGATTAACCCCGTGATCACCTGAGGCTTAATCTGGTGTTTTTGCTATGAAACCTGGCTATACTGGTCTTCAAACCCAAGGAAAAATTCACTCAAACTGTTCTATTTGTCAGTTGTTATTCCCTAGAGAGAGAGAAAAAAACAAAAACAAACAAACAAAAAAACCCAAGATTACAAAGATCCCTTGGGTTCAGTGTGATTCTGATTTGGTGATAAGAAAGGGGATGATCCTGCTCCAGGACAGAGTGACAAACTACTTAGTTTATTCCTTCTGCATTCTCTAGCACATGCGACCCACTTCTTTGCTGCATGGTGTGGGGTTTCTCAGATCTTGCCTAGATGCCAGTGCCTATTGGGCTGAGATGTGGTACCAGGAGGTGAATCCTGTGTCCCGCAATGGAAAGATCACCTCACAGTGTAAGTGAGAGGATGGGCTAGCACTGATGGCTCAAACCTCACCCATACCCCATGCTATGACATCTGTGAAATATGGGAAAAAATGTTCATTGGTCATGGCACTGTTGTGGGGGCCAAAGTAAGGTGATCTGTCGAAAGCACTTAGCACAATGACATAGAGTTGTTGATAAATGTGAACAAAAATCTAATAAGATATTGAGTAATTTGTGACCAATTTCACCAGGGCCCAGAAAACAAAAAAGAAGATTGGTATCTACTGTAGGCGAAGGTTTTACTGAAAAGCATTGGTCCTTATTTGTGTTATTAGTTTTATCTAGCAATAGAGATATTCTGATGTAGTTTAGATCCAAAAATTTAACTTTATGGAGTGAGAATTAATCTATGCTGTTAGCAAAGGGCAAAACATTCAGATATTTAAAACTCCCTCTCTTTTTTTTCCTCTGCAAAGATGGAGCACACTATTACCATCATGGGTTTAGAAAACCCACAGAATTTTTCTTAGGGTACAAGTGCTGTATGCGGGTTCCAGTGAGAGCAGATATAGCGATATTTCCATTTCCAATTCCAATTCAAACTTCCGGCTTATTTAATTTGTGGTCAGCTCTTAATCTTGCTTTGCGTGCTTTGGAGTGATTTGTGCATTGTCTCCTTGAATTCAATGAGAGTACTATGCCCAGCAAGGCTTCCTGAGGCAGGCTGCAAAAAGGGACAGTCCGACAATGAAGAATGGAGTTGAATTTTCAATTGTCCTTACGTGATTATATTAGGAATGCTATAAAAAGGAAAGATCCAACGAACCAGCCCTACAACTATGGCGCTCAATTGGCCCTTTAATACTGAGATCCTTGCTAGATATGATCCTTGCTTTTTAAAACTCTCCAGCGATTTCCGGAAGAGCTTGTAACCTTGCTCAGGCAGGGTCTGTAGCTGCGCTGGTTTCATTAAGATCTTGATGTGTCAGTGCAGACAGGAGCACTAAGTAATTAAAAAGAACCTAAACCTCTTTCAAACAATGAACAGATGGCTAATTTGATTACAAGATTGTCAGACATTTGTTGAGGGTACCTTCCTTCTTTGTACAATTCTAGGCCTTAGATAGAAATCAGTCAAATACATTCTCCTTAATGAGTTTGTGAAAATCTAGCTCTGATTTCTAGCTGGGAGATATTATACACGAAATGGGTCCGTAACTCAGTTTCTTGATCTACCGAGTGGAGGTCTGTGACACCGTACATGGGTCTGTGGATTAAATGATTGTCTGTAAAGGGGCTTACATGGGCCAGAAAATTCAAAGCAGTGCATCAAATCCATCACTGGAAGGTATTTTGTGAGAGAATCTATCTAGTTGTTTCCATTCCATTTCATGCCCATACCTCAATAATTGAGAAAACATGGACACACATATGTACTCATTTGTCCTTATTAAAATTCCAATGAAGGCTCAAAGCAAGAAGCTTCCATGATGTGTATTAGAAGTTCTTTGTCACATTCTGGAGACAAATGTATCTGAACTCAACTGAGACCTACAGCCATTAATACTCCAAGAAACACACTCTGCCCTGGAGAAGTGAATACTGAAAGTGTTTGTGTTTTTTCTCTTCTATCACTCATGGCCATTATGAGCATACCATGGTTCTCCACCTCCCCGTTTACCTTAGTTTTGACTTTTGCTTCTGTCCTTCTGTTCTGCACACCCCATCCTCCTGGTCACACTCTTTTCCATACCTGTGCTCATGCTTTCGTCCCATCCAGCTGCGAAGGCCCTCCTTGCTCTCTCTCATGTTCTACCTCCCCTTTCCTTCCCATTGCATGGTCAGCGCCCATGCTGAGTAGAATGCCTATAAATTTTTGGAAGCAGGCCCAGGGACATGTACTTTGTTTTACCCGCATTGCGCTAACTCGCCTAGCTGAGCTGTCACTGGGGCAGTGGTCTGAGTTAGTGCAGAGTGAGAAGTCCTAAAGAGGCCCGACTCATCTCTCAGAGCAGGATGCTTTGTGGTGGACTGATTAGAACAAAAATATGAACCTAAGGGTGAGATTATCGAATCTCTGAATAAAAACTAACAACAGACTACTCAAAATAAACTTTGTTAATTCTACCCTGGAATTTGCAAAATAGTGAGACTTTGTGGTGCCTGAAAAGGGAGTCCTAATAAAACTGAAAGAGGAATAAAATTGTAAACTTATGCAACAAATTCCCCTGCAGGGTTTTGCTGACTGAGAATGGAAATCATTTAAGAAGAGATTGGCTATGCTATGACTGGTGGATCAGGTTAAATTATTCTTCTATGACTGACCTCTATGCTGTTCTCAGGGTCAAGTTATAAATTACTTTTGCTTCAGAGCAATATTAGCAGCTCTAAGAAGAGAGAGAGCCCTGAATGTTTCATTTCATGTGACTCTCTGGAAATACAAACACTGTGAGCCCAGAGTTACAGAAAGTGAAAATGTTACTGCAGACAGAATAGTGGGAGGAGAGAGAACGAATGCCGAGGTATGTAGTTGAAGTCATTGTCGCCCCCCATGAGGAAGTCATCCTACCTGCCTCACCCTGCCAGGATTCTGCATGCTTCACTTTCCACCTCTGAAAGTCATGCCTGATGTGATGTTGGGCCACACTCTCTCAAGAAAGGTCCATTCTGTCACATAGGGATGACTTTAAAATGTCAGTGCACCACAGTGTCAAAAACCCAAGGCATGAGCCCCTATCTCCCGAAAATCGTAATTGGCAGCAATTTCATGGTTGACATATCCACAGGTAAATATAACGTCACATGTGGTCTGTGGTAAATTTTTTTCACTTACATACACAAAAATACATAAATTCAATACACATAAATTCAAACACTCCAGGCCAGAGAATAATTACATGGTGCTTTTAATTTTTAATCATAACTTTAAAATTATCACTTCCTATGAGTCTGCTCATATGAAGTTAGGTTAGGCCCTGGTCTTTTGTTTCTATTTTGTTCCCCATTTCCAATTAAACTAGACAAATATGTTCATGAATACACAGCGAGGCAGAATTAGGACCCGTGTCATCAAACTGGTTGGTATTTTAAATGATACATGTTTATTAAGTTTCAAAAATTGTATCAATGGTAATTTCCTCCTTTGAAGGAATCAAATTTGACGTTCACTTTTTCAATTTCAAATATCTTATTCCTATCGGTGGCTGTCCCCTACAGAGTGAATTTACTACTAGGGTTTTTCTGGAGAGAAGGAATACAGTTGATTTGTAAGTAGAGAACAAACAGACCATCAGAAACATTTAAAATTTCTTTATAGAGGATCAATGGGCACAATAAGGAATTTCAGGCTTTGTGCTTTGATTTATTTAGTGGCTTTTTTCAGAAGAATTAAGATAAAGTTGTTTATTTGAAAGAAAGAAAGAAAATGTTGAGTTAAATAGTTATTTCTTACCCATTCAGAATTGTAGAATTAGATGTGCTTTCTTTTTTCCTTATCTGTATTTAACCAAGACGATAATAAAATTCCTTTGTACAAAGATTCTGAGAAAACTGAAAAATATAATGAGGGAAAAACAGGGTTCATAACTTGTGCCCAGGAAAAAGAATTGTCCCTCTCTCTAGGGAAACATAACCCCTTCAAATGAAACATGAACCACACCATAGTCAACAGATTAGAACTCTTATCTAGCAAGATAACAAGCTTTTTGAATGGCAACACCCAGTTTCTGCTCCTACAACAGCTCTTGCCTCCAAGACTTATACGACAGTGTAAGTCCACCCCATAAACAGGTTAAGGTTTGGGAAAATTCCAGCAAATCCTGCATCCAAATTCAGAGTCAATGACTGCAGTATACTCTGCTGGCACCATGCCAAATCGATCAGCTATTTGAGGAAGAAAGCTAGGGAAAGATAGTTAAGGAGAGCTACAATTTTAGTAGAAGTTCTAGAAGTCAGGTCAGAGCCTACATTCTGAATTTAAACATTTGTTTTCCAAATACAGTGGAGCCAGCAAAGGCATTCTCAGAAAACACGATGCAGCTCATCGTTCCCATAATTATTTAACACCCAAAGGCGAAGGTGTTCATGTGGCTTTGCCTTAAAGATGGGGAGACACGGAAGCAGCAGCAGGAAGAAGCCAATGTTAGCATCTCCTCCAGGGTCCCACCACCCACCCTGGGACTGTGGTCTTTTTCCAAATCATTCCCCCAAACTATTGCATGTTGACTTCAATGTCATTCTGTTGCCATCTAGGTTTTCTTCCTGGCAAATCTCTTCACTTGCTTCCTGACCTGGGCACATCTGAGGTTCTGTTCTATTAATGCCACATTTCTTTTGCTTCTGGTGTGTGTTTTCAGCGTTAGTAGTATCCTACTGAGAAGTGAAACAAGTTTCTAAGCATTAGAAGAATTCAATCTTACCTGATTGTGTATTCTTTCCTCATTTCTAAAATGACAACTAGCAATTCCAATGAATTACAAGGCTAATATTGAGCCAAACCGAATCTAACAAAAATAAGACAAAAACAAGACCAATATATGGATGGGTACAGATTACTAACTGGTTTCGGGGACGAGAGCAGGGTGTGATGCCTTATTTTTTCTACAATATGTTTTCATGAGAAACAGTTATGGGAACTATTTGAAGATTTAACCCAAAGAAATATCTCAAAGGAGCTATTTCAGAGTGGATTTTGTATTTGCCTCCACTGTAAATATTTAAATTGCTCCATATCTACCAACAACTAGAGTCACTCTCTGGTGTTTGATGAAAGCAATCTGAACCAGGAGAAAAATCTCTGAACAAAGGTTGGATGAAGAGATAAAGTGAACAATTCTTCAAGGAAATTGAGACTAAAAGATGTCTCTGAAGTTCCAGGATTGTGGTCCCATGTTCAATTTCTGAAGATAACCTTGTCAGACAGTTACATATACATCCATCTTACCCTTGCAGAGTTGCACAACTAGCAAACCCATTCCATGGAATCAAAGGCAATTTCCAGAACTTTCAAGGTTGTTTCATTGCTATCATTAATAGGTATATTTGAAGCTCAGTTGCTGCCAAGATCAAGAACAATTTCTCAGATAATTTTACCTGTTTTAATACATCATTAAACAGAATTTACCCCATCATTTATCTTTTATTTTTTTGTCTTCAATTCCTTCTCAATCCTCACCCTCAACTCAAATAAATTAGAATCTTTAGCAACACTGATCTTAAGCACATATTTGTGGTTTACTAGACACACTAAGAAGTCTGATCATTGAGAATTCTCAATCCACGTACTGTACAAACTCTCTAAACTCAGTGGGTCTTGACCTTGCACGGTTCCTCACAATGCTTCCATTGATAATCTAAGATGTCAACCACCAAAGCAAATATGGTGGTGATGTCATTGCTGACATAGTTCCGCCAAATCACAAGCTCAGTGAGGCAAAAGAAAGTCCAAGTTGCAACACCCTGGTACACAAAAGCATTGCACCAGTGATAAGAACCAGAGAAGCACTTAAATGAGAGCCTCTTGTCAGGAAAAGACTGAAAACTAAGCAAACTGCACCAGCACCCTGCAAAAACAGGGGATACTATGGTCGCATCTTCTGCAGAAGGGAGTGTTGCTGCTACATTAAGCAGGAATGCCAGGGGATAAAGCTGCAAATTCTACCACGTAACCTCATAGAAGAAAGAAAACTATCATTTCATATTTATCCTACAAACTACAGAATTTAAATGTAGGACATTCTCATCTTTATCAGCAATAAGGCATGAGGCAGCACACATATCCCATGCATGTTTCCGTAGCGAAGGAACAGGCCTTCCATCCTGAGCATCCTACCCGAACCAGATTTCAGTCTCAGACAGCAAGGGAAACTTCCAAAAACACAGTCATCATTGAATATAGAAGTTTCTTATAAATTCCTGAACAAAGGTGTGGGAATTCTTAGTAATTTTACCAGAAGTGGACAAGACATACCAAATATTATATGGAGTGGCAACTTTCAGAGTGAGACCAACACTGAAAGAAGGAAACTTCAGGAATATAAAATCTTCAGGGCCCCAGGCTCTTCTTGACTGTGCCGATGGCAGTTATCACAGTGACACTCAAACTCTTTAAGAGGAACACAGATTTTAACGTTCATCTATCTAACAAGGGTGCATTGGATGCTCATGGTATCACGAAATACAGTTCTTGCCATGAAGTTGCTAATATATAACAGAGGAAATACCACAAGTAGGCAGCAGCTACAGTATATAGACTAGACCAATGGCTAACATAGGGGTCACAGAAAAGGGCAACTCCCTTGGTAAAGTTTTCTTGAAGTAGATGAGACCTACTCCATGGTGGACAATACATTCGAGTTAGGAGATGAAAGAAGGCAGAAAGGCATTCCAGGCAGAGCAGACGATCTGTACAGAGGTAGAGAAGCAAGAAACAACTCTGGGAGATGAAAGTTATTCAGAACAGTAGGAATGTGGATGGCTTGAGGGGGAGGTGAGAGAAAGAAAGCTGGAGATGTACACAGCGTCAAAGGCCATTAAACAAGAGTTAAAAAAAATAGAAAGAAACATGGTAAATTGGGTGTCAAGAAGACACCATGATATAAAGAAGTTAGGTATTCCCAAGTTCATCTGTGGGTTCTTTGCAAACCCAAAACTCAAACAAACTTTAGTTGTTGTTCGTGTCGTTTTGGAACTGGATAAGTAGATCCTCAAACTGAAATGGTCAAGAACAGCTAAAGTTCAACTGAAGAAGACACAGGCTGTTAGAATTTATTGTAAAGTCTTAGCAATTTAGCCACAGTATTCTTATAGAGATGGACATTAGGCCAATAGCTAGTGAGGCAGGACTAACAAAATGGCTGTCAGTGAGCTCAGTTCCTCCTTGAACTTCCTTTGGGTCTCTTTTCAAACGCCATCTACAAATGGGGAATCCTACGTAAAACAGCAGTGTCTGCACCCCACTTCTACCCCTGTCCTCATTCCACTTCTTGATTTTAGCTCCTCCAAAGAAATTCATAACTCACTGACATACTACATACAGTATTTTACTTAGATGGATCTGTAGTATAAACTACACAAAGGCAGGGATTTCCTGTTCACTGCTGTGTCCTCAGGTAAAGAACATGACCTGGTCTATAGTAAGTAAGTATTCAACTTTTTAAAGTAAGCAAACGTAACAATATTCAGAAGCAGACCCATGGGAATACAGATGTCCCATGTGACCAAGGTGACATTACAAGTTGTTAGGGAAAGGATGGATTATTTAATAAAAATATCTTTTCTGCTGCATGACTTCTGTTATTCCTAAATTTGCTTATCACTGAAAGAGCTAAATACCTATCAGTCAGATTTATTTTAATCCCGCATCCTGTGAATTATTCCTTTGTATCAAAAAAACAATGCTGTAGACAAAGTGAGATGGCAATCCACATAGACTAAAAAATAGATCCCTTCCTTCCATCATACCTATAAGTCAATTCCAGATGAATGAAAGACAGAAGTGAAAG
>RJWT010052605.1:0-10539 GCA_004365215.1 Cuniculus paca | reverse complement strand
ACCTAGCAAGCAGAGAGGTACAGCTCAGAGAACCTATGATAAACCTTTCTTTTGCCTCACTTACAAAGACAAACGGGGCCAGGGATTTAGCTCAGCGGCATAAGTGCCTGCCTGGCAAGCGAAAGGTCCTGAATTCAAAATAAAAAAAGACAAACAGGAAATCGATTATAATCTAAAGCTGGGCCAAAGAGGTGATAAATACAGGCAGTAAAGCCACTAACTGAAAAGGCAGAATAGGGAACGGTGGATGTTCCTCAGCGGGCAAGCACTTGCCCAGTGTGCACAAAGCCCCAAGTTCAATCGTCAGCACAAAACACAAAATGAACTGGGGATCTAGCTCAGTGGCCTAAGCGCCTGCCTGGCAAGTGCAAGGTCATGAGTTCAATCCCCAGTGCCGCAAAAAAAAAAAAAAAGAAAGAAAGCCGGGCCTGGTGGCACATGCCTACATCCCAGCACTTGGGAGGCTGAGGCAGGAGGATCACTGCGAGTTCGAGACCAGCCTGGGCTACAAAGTGAGCTCAAGACCAGCCTGAATGGCATAGTGAGACCCTGTCTCAAAAAGACAAGGGCTGGGGATTTAGCTCAATGGTGTAAGCGCCTGCTGGCAAGCACAAGGTCGCAAGTTCAATTCCCAGTGCCGCAAGAAAAAAAAAAAACACACACAAAATGACAACAAAATTCCTCATTTTCTCTGAATTTTGTATTACTTAATATAAAAGGTAGAACACAAGCATAGTAGCACATGTGTGAGATTCCAGCACTCCAGAGGGTGAGTCTGAGGCCAGCCCGGATTACAAAGCAAGATTTCTTCAAAGGAGAAAAGCAGCAGAAGCACATTATGCGGGAAGCTGCAGACAGAATGCAGTGAACCATGCACACTTTCTCTGTAAGTACGAGGCTCCACGGGAACAAGTCTTTGTGAAGACAGGACAGTGTCACCTCCTGACTCACCCAACCCCTATACGAGGTATAGCTGCTTCCAATCTTTACAACAAGGATGGCAGCAAACTGCTCACTCTCATGGTACTTCCTGCCTCCCTGCCTCCTAAAATCCTTTCTTCTTCAAAGACACTAACAGCAATAAAGTAGGACCTGCCATTGAGTCACAAAGTACAAAGACTGGGAGGAAGGGCAGGAAGGGAAAGTAACTTTTGACAAGAGACAAATGTACTCTCCTATATGAGAAGTTATGTATAAGGAAAAGAAAAACAGTTCCTTCCCTCAGAAAATTCCCGTTTTTCTCCCCTAACAAAACTACACTACTGGGCATATGGTACACACCTATAACCCCAGCACTCTGGGAGGCTCAAGCAGGAGGGCCACAAGTTCAAGTGACTTAGTGAGACCCTCGCTCTCTCTCTCTCTCTCGCTCTCTTAAAAAAAAACAAAACACAAGAAAAAACATCTAGTCCATGCCTGTAATCCCAGAATTCAGGAGGCTGAGGCAACAAGGTCACAAATTCAAGACCAGCCTGGGCTACCAGCAAGTTCAAAGTTCAAGATCAGCCTACACAACATAGTGAGATCCGGTCTCAAAAACAAACAAATTACTCTGTCTTCTGAGATTCTCAGGTGATGAAAGAGGGAAGATTTCTTAAAGTAATTAAAGAAGTTCCTGTGTCAACTAAAGGACTGGGAAAGTTTGATAACCTCACTATTAGAAGAATCTAGAAAGAATTCAAGGAATTATGAAACGACAAATCCCTCTCCAATAGACTGCTGATTTTGCAGTTCTATTCACTGATACTTAGTCAGGGCCACTTAGATCTGCTCCATCTTGTGCTGACATAACTTAGTTTTTATGAAGACGATTACTCTAAGACAGAAACACAAAGCTGTCTACAGAACCTTAACAGATTTGTGACCTTAACTAAATCATCCAAGGGTATCTACGCCAGTTAGGATGGTTTCTAAACATGTAACAAGTTTAATAAAGTATGAGCTATACTTCTACTTACTTTGGAATGGAAGACGGCCAAATAGAAATGTGTTCAGCTGTGATATCATTCACAATGTCCTCCTTTAAAAACAAAAACGAAAAACAAAAAAGGTGTGACTTAAAAAGAAATTTCTTTGAAATTTTTAAAATGAAATTACAAAATACTAACCCGAACGTTGTGAAGTTTCACAAAGAGAGATAAAATAATAGTCAAAACCAATGGCTCCTACAACAAAGAAAACACAACCTTTAAATTATATGTATTATGTATGTATATACAGATAGATAGATAAGTAGATAGATATGCACACGTTTTTAAAAAAAATATTTCTTCCATCAATCCCAAAGGTACCAACAAGTATTTCAAAAGACCTTTACCTTTTTGGAATTTAGCATGTGCTATAGTTTAGGACACACTAAAGATCAACTGATCATGTGATGAAAAAAAAAAATCACAACACACACTTTTCACAAGAGTTACCAATGTAGATGTCTGGCTTATGGCGCTAACTTCGCGCTCATCTCATGAGTTGTCTGTGTGACTGTGGTGCCAGGGAATAAAGCCAGGGCCTCACTCATGCTAAGACAGTGCTCTCCCACTGAGCTGCAGCCCTAGCCTTCTCAGATGACTTGTGATCTCTCTCTAATACTTCACTACCTCCCAAATGTGACTTTTTATTCCTTAAGGTAGCACTTAAAGGATAAAAGTCACGTGATAACCATTAAATAAATGATATTAATCATATAATTAAAAGCCAGTCCTCACACATTTAGCCCTATTACAAAGACTTCTTTACAATTTAGAAAACGCTCATTCTACTTAACTAAAACATGATAAATGCCAGGCATGGTGGTGCACACCTGTAATCTCAGCACTCAGGAGGCTGAGGCAGGAAGATCAACTGCAAGTTCGAGGGCAGCCTGGGCTATATGGTGAGTTCAAGGCCATCCAGAACTACACAGTAAGATCCTGTCTCAAAAAAACAAAAAGGATTATCCTATCCTCAGTAAGGGTCACTGAAGATTAGCACATTAACAGGCCACTTTAATACTCTAGTCAGCACTTGAAGCACACAACACTATCAGTCATTCTACAAAAATCATCAATAGTTAAACCAATTTTAATAAAACTCACCCGTAATTTTTTGATAAAAGAAAGTAGTTCACTCCTACAAAAACAAACATTTTTAAATACATATTTAATATCAAATATCACACATTAAAAAAGACCAAGAATACAAGTTATAGGGTAAATTTAGGTTAGGTTATTCCTAATCCTCCAATTCTGCATGTAGGGAAAGGAGTATATGCTATTGTCATAATATCCAAATAATATTTCTATCCTGTTTTAATCACATGTGAATTGTCCATCAGTTCTATTCAAAATTAAGACACTGTCGATTTTGTTGGAGGTTTTATGTGGTTTTGGGGTTTTTTTGGACATTGCTGATTTTCAATTCCAGTTTATTAAATTACTGACAATTTTTTTGAAGTAACAAAGTAAAGGTGGCCATACAGACTCATCAAACAGGATCACCATAAAATTCTTAAGATTATCACCCTATGATACAAGCATAAAAGATAAAGGTAGATGGTTCTTGAAACAGTATAGTTTGAAATGGTATGAAAAATAAAAATCTTTAAACTTACAGAAATATACCAGTACGTACCGATACATTATGCCTAACGTAGATTCCCTCTGTTTTATTAAACTAATTCTGCCATCGCTTCCTCGTTTGTGCTGATTAGATACACTACAGATCTGAACAACAACTTCCCAGAGGTCTTTAGCAGTTCTTCTACTCTCTTTGGGTCCTGGAAGCTCTTTGCATGTAGCTGCCAACAGCTGTCCAAGCTATAACATGAAAGCCAAACAAAACACAGAAAAGATAATACGTGTCAGACACAACAGACCTATTATCAGGGCACAGCAGGGCAAAGACGGTAACTGCCCAGACACACCAAGCAGTTAGTTTGTGCTGTGCATTCAACACAACCTCTGTAGAGTTTGGGATTCACTGCTGACGGATCTGAACCTATCTGAGGAAGAGGATCCTCTAGTTCTACCACATAAACATCATTTCTGAACAATTACAGTGTAATCTAATGAGAACAAAAAGAGACTAATGACAAAACTGAGACAATGCAGAGGTAGGTGATCTATTAAGGGAAAAAGTACTCAAAAAACATAGTATTTCCCTTTGTAAAATATCCATAATGAAATCATACACAATGTTTACTGCAGTGAAAGCAGAGGTTAGATTAAAGTAATGCTTAGAGGGCTGGGATACAGCTCAGCGGCATAGAGCCTGCCTGGCAAACACAAGATCCTGAGTTTGATTCCCGGTATCAAAACCAAAAACAAAACACAAGTAAAATAATTCTTAAATTACATGTACACACACACAGATTGCCTTAATGATTTTTAAAGTGAAGAAAAGTAAAGAAATTAAAGCTGGCAGGACAAGACTTAGAGCAACTCCTCTCTTTTTTTCTTTTTTCTTTTTTTTTTTTTTTTGGTGCTGAGGTCTGAACCCAGGTCCTATACTACCAAAAAACACTCCTAATCTTGCTTTTCTTTTTTTGTCTTTTTGAAACAGGGTCTCGCTATGTAGTTCAGGCTGGCCTAAAGCTCACTTTGTAGCCCAGGCTGGTCTCGAACTCACAACAATCCTCCTGCCTCAGCCTCCCAAGTGCTGGGATTACAGGCGTGGGCCACCAGGCCGGGCTCAACGCTCCTAATCTTTTTTTTTTTTTTGTACTGGGGATCGAACTCATGACCTCATGCTTACCAGACAAGCACTTGAGCCACTGAGCTAAATCCCCAGCCCAACGCTCCTAATCTTTACAGCAACTTTTCTCCAAGGAAAACACTAACTAGATGAATAGAGCTACCACAAGATGAGGTAGCAGTAAGAAAAGACTGATCATGATCAAACAGAATGGCCAATTTGATGAAAGGTGGCCTTAAGGACCTAAGAAGCAGGTACAATTCAAAAATAAAAAGTGGAAAATCTGGCTGGGGATGTAGCTCAGCGATCTAAGCGCCTGCCTGGCAAGCGCAAGGTCGTGAGTTCAATCCTCGGTGCCGCAAAAATAAAAAGTGGAAAATCTAAAAGTAAGGCAGAGAAAAGGCCCATTTCAAAACAAAAGAGGGGCCCTCTCTCCTTACTGCCATAAAATTTTACATATGGTATCTCTTTAAGAGGGTACAATGGCAAGGATAACTTAAAGTTCATCAGGAAACCCCTAGTTCCACCAAACTGGACCTAGAAGACAGTACTCTTCTGGGTTTCACCCCTGCTTCAGGCGGCTTGTATGAGGAGGAGACAGGATTAGCAAGGCGAAAATTGTTACTTTTGGCCACTGTGGTTTTTCCTCACTGTAGCCCACCCTGTGTCCTCCACAGTGTTCTTTTATCTGGCTTGTTCCTCTCTCCTTAGTCCAAGCTTGCTCTGCTGAGCCAGTTTTGCCTTCTTCACTTTCACTGCTTCAAAGAAACTGTCACCATTAAAAAATTTTTTTCTCACTTTTCTCTTTTTGTTATGAAAAATTTCCAACAGAAAGATGAAAATAACAGCTCAGTAAGTACCTGACATGCTGCAAATACTCTGCCATATTTGCTTTTTATGTCTGTATCTAAATATAGTTTTACTAAAACATTAAGTTACAGACATGTTATTTCACATCTAAATACTTCGATTTACATCTTCTAAGGATAAGGACATTTTCCTACACAATAGTAAGTCTACAATCATGCATACGAAAATTAACAAGAATGCAGGATAATTTCTAAAGCTAGTGAAAGTGACACATCTCCCTATGCTATGTGAACGGGGGACCAGGCACCCACAGTCTAGCAGGATGTGTCATCCTGCACATACACTGAACACACTCTTCTCCAAAATCTGGGATCACAACACCTGTGACTGTTTACCATGCCAGGGTCACTGAGCTGTCTCTCAGTTCATTTCCTGTATTCAAATAAGATAGAACACACAGAAGAAATGGACCAATTCCTAGACACACATGAATTACCAAAGCTGAATCGAGAAGATATAAAAATTCTAGATAAACTAGTATCAGTCAATAAAATTGAAGATGTAATGTAAAACCTACCTACAGAGAAGCCCAGGCCCTGTCGGATTCACTGCTGCATTCTTCAAGAAATTTAGAGACTTACTGCCACAACTTCTCAAACTCTTTAATGAAACTGAAATACAAGCAATACTCCCAAATTCATTTCTGGAAGCAAGCACTACCCTCATACCATAACCAGAGAAGGATCCAACCAAAAAAAGAGAACTACAGGCCCATCTCCCTAATGAACACAGACACAAAAATCCTCAATAAGATACCGGCAAACAAACTGCAGTGAATCAAGATTATACACCATGATAAAACAGGATTTCTCCTAAGAATGCAGGGATGGTTCAACATATGCAAATCAATAAATGTAATATACCACATTAACAGAGCCAAGGACAAAAATGATATGATCATCTCAACAGATGTAGAAAAAACATTTGACAAAAATCCAACACCCATTCATGATAAAAACCTACAGCAAATGGAGTATATGGTCTTTGTCTCTATCTGAGACAGTCAATATCAGTCGACATCATACTAAATGGACAAAAACTGAAAACTTTCTAAAAATCAGGAATAAGCCAAGGATGTCCATTGTTGCCACTCTTACTCAATATAGTTCTGGAAACATTAGCCAGAGCAATTAGACAAGAGAAATAAATAAAAGCAATGAGAATAGTAAAGGAAGAAGTTAAATTATCATTTGTGGGATGACATCATACCCTACACGTAGATTACCCCAAAAACTCCACCAAAAGACTTCTAGGTTTTTTGTTTTTGTTTTTTTTTTTTGAGACAAGGTTTTATTATATAGCTCAGGCTAGCTTTAAACTCACTATGTAGCCCAAGCAGGCCTCAAACTCATGACAATCCTCCTGCCTCAAACTCATGACAATCGTCTTGCCTCAGCTTTCGAAGTGCTGAGATTACAGGTGTGTGCCGCCAAACCCGGTTGCTTTAATATTTAGATCTTTGATCCATTTTGATTTTAACTAAGTGCATGATGAAAGATGTGCATCTAGTTTTTAATCTTCAGCATGTGAAAGTCAGTTTTTCTGCCCCCATTTGTTAAAGAGGCTCTTTTCCTCCTGTGAAGTTGTTTGGCTTTGTCAAATTTAAGGTGGCTGAGTATGTTTGGAGTTGTTTCTGCATCTTCTAACCTGTTCCATTGATCCTTGAGATTTTTTTGTTGTTGTTTGTTCATTTTGCCAGTACCATGCTGTTCTTATCACAGCAGCTTTGAGATACAATTTCAAATCAGGAAATTATATCTTGCCTGCCTTGCCTTTGTTGCCCAGAATTGCTTTTACTATTCTAGGCCCCTTCTGGCTCCAAATGAGTTTCAGGATTGTTTTCTCTAATTCTTTTTATTTTTGCTTTTTTTGAGACAGTCTCACTGTGTCATTCATGCTGGCCTGGAACTCACTATGTGGCCCAGTGCTGGGATGACAGATGTGTACCACCATGCCTGGCTGTTTCTCTAATTCTGTGAGATATGCTATTGAAATTTTAATGGGGATTTTATTAAACCCGTGTAATAATTTCGAAAGTATTGCCATTTTCACTATGTTAGTTCTTCCTACCCAAGAACAAGAGATCTCTATTTTCTGATGTTCTCTTACATCTTTTTTTAGAGTACTGTAGCTTTCAACGTAAGGTCTTTTACTTTCTTTGTTAGATTGATTACTAGGTATTTCAGTTTTTTGGATGCTATTGTGAAAGGTGTGGTTTCCCTGATTTTTCTCTCATTGAGTTTGTTTTTTTGTGCACAGGAAGGCTCTTGATTTTTGGGTTGACTTTGTATCTAGCTATGCTACTGAATTTAGTCATTAAATCTAGAAGTTGCCAAGCATGGTGGCTCATGCCTGTAATCTCAGCACTCAGGGGAGATTTTTGTGTCTGTTTTCAAGGCCAGTATGGGCCACAGAATGGGTTCAAGGCCAGCCTGAACTACATAGCGAGACCCTGTCTCAAAAATAAATAAATAAATAAATAAATATTAAAACAGAAAAACTAAATCTTCTAGAAGACAGAATAGGCACAACTCTTGAAGACACTGGTGCAGGTAAAAACTTTATGAAGAAAACCTCGACTGCACAGGAACTATCACAAAGAATCAACTGGGATCTCATCTTATTAAAAAGGTTTTTTAAAAGCAAAGCAAAAGAAACCACCAACAGAGTGAAGAGACAACCCAAGGTGTGGGAAAAAGTTTTTGCTAGGCCTTCCCAAAGGACTACTATCTAGAATATATAAAGTACTCAAAAAAAATCAGACTCCCCACAAATTTAAAGACCCAGTTCAAAAATGGGCGTCTGAAATAAAGAGATGCTTCTCAGATAAAGAAGTAGAAATGGCAAATAAATATATGAAAAAAAGTTCAACATCACTGGTCATTTGAAAGATACAAATTAAAACAGGCTGAGGCTCCATCTCACTCCAGAAAGAAATCAACCAGTAACAAATTCTTATGGGGCTGAGGGGAAAAAAGGAACCTTTCTCCACTGTTGGTGGGAATGTAGACTGGTGCAACCACTGTGGAAATCAGTGTGGAGAGTCCCCGCCCCAAAAAACTAGGGCTATAGGTTCTACTCAATCCAGCTATTCTTCTACTTGGTATCTTCTCAAAAGTATTAAGAACACCATACCACAGTGACATACGCACACCCATGTTTATAGTGGCACAGTCTACAATAGCTAAATCTCGGAAACAGTCAAATGCCTGAGGAATGATAAAGAAGATACAGTTTTTTTATACAAAAGAGTACTATTCTGCCATAAGAGGGTTAAGCTGGGAACATTTCTAGGTAAATGGATACACCTTAAGACCATACTCTTAAGTGAGATAAACAGGACACACAAGTATAATGCTACATTGTTTCTCTGGTGTGAGAAACTGAAAGTGTAAATAAGAACTAAAATGTATAATACAAATTGGGAAATGGGAAGAAAATATTCAAATGAGAAGGGGAACAAGGGCGCGTGGAGGACAAAGGAAAAGAAAAAAGAATAGGAACAAAAAATGGAAACAGCTTAACAAAGGGGGAAGAGGGGGCTGAAAGAGGCAGATGGGAAAAAAAGCAGCAAGCTGTATCATGTTCAGGTACAAATTTGCTATGATGAATGTGATCACTATGTATATCTAAAATGTACCGAGAGAAAGAAAGAAAGATAGATTGACTGATTCTAGGTTACGGAGGACAATTAAGATGACTAAGGAAAATAGATAATGGGAAACAGGGATCTTTTGCAAATGGGAAGGGAACCAAGAGATGGAAGACGACAAAGAGGATGTAAAAAGAATAAAGATGTGTCATGTACAAAAAATGAATCATTATGTACTACAAACATACACCAATAAAAACAAAATTAAATAAAACAGAAGTAAAAAAAAAAGATGACTAAATAAACAGCCTCCAAATTACTGAATTTTTTCATGCAGATATAATAACAAACGTGCTTCATTCATGAGGATCAAACGTAGGAGAAGTAATTAGGTTCAAATAACAGTAAGATGTTCAAGTGGAAAACAGGAGGAGTCATCCCAAGTGTGTAGAGCTTGGTCATCTCCTAGCACTAAAAGCCTAGAATTTCTCTCTCACTACTTTATGACTCTATCAAAGTCTTGTCTTCATAAGTCACATTCCCAACTTCCCAAGTTATGGGCTTAATGGAAAGAAGCATTAGAGAAGGCAAAGTTCCTAAATTATTAAAAGCTATATTTTTAACTACAAACCAAACACTTGTCTTATCTTACACTATACTATAGAAATCAAACAGGTTCCCAAAGTAGTATAAATTTAAACAAGTACAGTAATACTATTAGAATAATTACTTTAGATTAAACATTAATTACCTTTACATATGGATTATTCTGAAGCAAAAAGGCAGGAACTTGCAGTGTAAGATATTCATTTTCTCTCCAGTTTAACATAAAAGCAACACACTCCTCAGCTACAACTTGACGAAGAGGGATATCTACAAAGGAAAAAAAAAAACAAAACAAAAAACCCAGCTAGAAGTACCATCATAACATTAAAATATTTAGAGAACAAAACAAACATCTGCTCAGGTCTCAACTGAATTTAAAAAAAGCCACAGACAAAAAAATACGAACATTGTATTCTCTTCTGTAGAAGTTTAGCATTTTCCAACAACAGATGGCCATGGTGCCCATTATTAATACACACCATTATCCCTGGGAAGTCTAAGAGCTGCTACGTGTTCAGATGAGCAGACAACAATCATACCAACAAAATAAGCACAAAATGGTACGGTATAAACTTTTAGGATATTTAAGCAAAGAAACAGGTAAACTATATAAAATTACAATAAATCTATTAATCTATTTATCCCTTTCATTAATTTTTTCAATTAAAATGTTATACAAGTCACTGTTTCATTCCAAAAATATCTACTGTACCAGGAAGAATTTTAAATAAAAGTCACTTGACTTTTGAACATTTCCTTTGAAATAAATATTAAAGATACCATAATATTGCCAGGCCCAG
>RJWT010052604.1:0-10541 GCA_004365215.1 Cuniculus paca | reverse complement strand
TCATGGTAAAAATTGAATTTATCCACTATTATTATTTTATTGCCAATATTATCACAGCTAGTGCAAAAATATGAGTTGTCTTTTTTCATACTATTCCTTTGCCCCATAAATATGTATTTACGTTACGAGAAATAATGCTAGAGGTGAAGTAAGTGGCAGAGTATTATTTGTTAGTCATTATGCTTTCCATATTGATGTCGAATCATTTTCATACTAAGATAATGGAGAAGTTCACAGGTGGTTACAAACTTAGCAGCACAAAATAATAATAATAATAATAACTTGATAAACTTTCCTGCCTAGGAAAGATGATAGTTGCAAATCCATAGTATTATGACAGGGTACAATATTCTCCAATCCCTGTATTTCAAGCATAGATCACATAAATAATCATTGTAATATGTAACCCCAAATAGTGCTGCTCTAAGTGCATTTTCATATACTAGTAAGACACTTATTCAAAGTAATGAAAACACTTTTTGAAATACTTGCTACAATTTTCCATAATATATTGTTTTTTGTTTATTTTTTGCATTAAGGCCATTAGATTCAAATTTACCATTGCAAGCTGGGGCAATAGCTGGCGACCTAAAATGATTCCATGAAGATGGCACAGTTGATGCTACAAGTCATCCTCCATAGTGATCACTCACTACATTGTGAACACTGTCTTCATTGGCTCAGGTCCTTCTGCTGGTTAAAACTGAGACTCTGATTGGTCACTTTTAAAATAGTTCTAATACATTTTTAAAGTAAGAGTGCTAAGGAAATAGCATGTGAATGAGAGGCACCATAATATACTGCCCTTCCCCAGATAGCAAGTTCCTTTGGTAACTCTAGGATCACAGATTCATGAATATGTTCACCAAGCTATTCCTAGATGCAGATCAATTGAGTGACTAAAAGTAAGGCTAAAAAGAAAACTTATGCAGACTAACAAGAATGTCAGGATAACTGGCTGGTGGCTGGTGTTTTCCCTCTAAGCAGTTCACTTTAGTGTGTGTTTGTGATTGTGTGTGTATGTGTTTCCATGTGGAAGATGAGAAATTTTAAGGGACTAATGGGATTAGGACCAGCTGCAGCATCTCTCTACCTCAGAAGGCATCCAATTTTGACTGTAACCTTGAACATTGGTTCTCAAAGCATGACCATGATCTCAGGGCCAGGGTCATCAGCATTAACTTTTACTTATTAGACACGCAAATCGTGGGGCCCTATCCTAGACCTACTGCTGCAGAAACTCTTAAGATAGGGTCGTACTGCCTTTTTGTCTTTAGAACACTCTAGCAGATTTTCATGCATGCTAAATTTTGATAGTCACTGTCACATTGCCAATTATACATAATCAAAGATGTGATTCCTAAAGTTAGAAGAGACTCAACCTCAGTTTGATGGAGCTTGGGGGCCTTTGGCAATCACAAGTTGCCAAAATGACACATGGGTCTTAAAAAGTGACCATTTTTTCCTAAAACTCTACACGTTTAATATCTGCAAATAAAAATGACAATATTGTCACTTTTACTTTTTTATTTTTTTTTATTTTTTTGGTACCAGGAATCAAACTCAGGACCTTATGCTTGCCAGGCAGGCGCTTATGACACTGAAGTATATCCCCAGCTACCTTTATTTTTTAAAATAATGCCAAACTATCTTTCCAAGATGTTGAGTCTTTGTGTAAGTCAGCTTTCCATCACTATGACAAAATATCTGAGAAAAATCAACATATAAGGAAGAAAAGTTTATTTTGTCCTACAGTTTCAGCATTTTCAGTCTATGGTTGCTTGGCTCTGTTTCTTGGGAGTTTCACACCAAGGGAGACTGCTCATCTCATTGTGGCCAGAAAGAAAATAGAGAGAGGCTGTGGGGTCCCTTTCTCTATAGTTCCATAGGTTGGCAGTCAAGCTGTTAAGACATGTGCCTTTGAGGAACACTCTGGATGCAAAACATAGGTCTTAACTCATGTTTTCTAAATCAGCAAACCTATGCTCCAGATCAAAGCAGCTACAAGTATAAATTCCTCCCAAAGAACAAGACTACTAGCTGAGATAATGCATAATAATGGGCCAACACAACTTGCTTTTTAGATGCAACCTTGTTGGAGTTTTCTCTTCCACCATCGTCAGAGCATAGAAGGTGAAAAAACATAGGGAGGGCTTGTCCAGACAGATTGAAAAAGCCATTGCAAGAGTCCTTATAAGCCTATTTAAAACATGACTTCAAAGGAGTCCCCGCAACAATTATTACAGCTCATTTGCCTGCAAATGTGCTCTCTGTTGTTAATCAGTCAGTCATTAACCTCAGCAATATCAATGTGTTGTCACCATGCATTTCAAAGAGGTGAAGGAAGACGGGCAGACGGTAAGAGCTGCTTAATGTGAAAGAGCCCATTACATTATTTATTCTTCCAAGGGAACCCCTCAAAATAAAGATTTTTATCCTAGGCACTCAACATTGTCTTTTAAGGTTTTCTTAGGGTCCTTCATTTAGGCTCAGGCCCACAGTTTGCCCTGATTGCCAAAGAAAGGCTCTCACAGACCAAATAACACACTGGAAAAAATTGGAGGATTAGGACAGAGATGAAATTCAGGCAAAGGTCTACAGTTAAGGGGTGTGAAAGAGCAATTGCTCCTGCTTTCCTCACTATCAGAAAACTGGAGTCTCAGAGAGTAAAGCTAGGAGAGCCAAAGGGGAGCCATTAATTATGGAGAGAATAAACTCAAATGTCCTTTGACTGCAGCTTTTCTCCCTAAAGTGGTCATTTAGAAATCCTTGTGGGTGCTAGGCCTGTAGTTTGTCCTTATGTCAATCTTCTCTTGGCCCCTCTGCATCCTTCATATACTATTTGGTCCTACGATAGCTGTCACCCATACAACCTCATGCAGTGGGTCGAGGCTCTGAAAAGACAGCACAAGAATTGTACCATGCTCCTCGAAAGCTATAAGCATGCTAAAATAATACTATATAAAATAACATGCCAAATTTTGTATGACTCGGAATTTTTCTTATGGAAGCATTCATAGCTGTTATAGAATTCCTGATCAAAGAATCACTACAAAAATATTCCAAATTCTATTTTAATAAGTATGGACCAACTCTAATTACATTGACTTTTATATTTACTGTAATGAATCACATGAAATGAACAGTTTTTATAGGTCAACCCTAGTCAGGTGCCAGAAATTTTGATCTACTAATTTCATTGGTTTGATCTACTAAACATTTAATATGAACCTACAAATAAATGAGTAATTTTATATTCAATAAGTTTAATATAAATGAAAATATTTCTATATAAGTCATGCAACTAGTATATTTAGTAGTATAATACTTAAATATAAGTTGTAAACATTTGTGTATGACTGTATGACAGTTATTAGAGGTTCATACCATGTATATATATGGTATGTATATGATATATATATATATATATCATGCACTTAGGTATTTACAAGGCAATAAAAATACTTCAGCAGTGTTATGTATCCAGCACCAATGTCAGAACTAACTAGGTGAGGAATTTTTTTTCTTTTCTAGATCTTTAAGGACATTAGCATACCTTGCACATAAAACTATCTAAGTAATAAATATTGAATAATAAACAACTCTCATGCTTCTCGGACTGTGACTAGATTAGCTTTGAAATATGTAAAGACCCTTTTTTTTACAGATCTCCCTGTTAAAAATTATAATCCCACAGACCAACCTGCAAATACACAGGGAGCATACAGATCAGCTTAATAAAAAGTCATCATTCCACAAGGGCAGGCATCCTCCACTCTTCCCCACCCCCTTTTGTACACTCCCTTCTTCTGTTACAGCAATTTACATACATAAAGCTATTGGTTTAGTTAATTAGGCTTTAACACTGCTATTTAAATAAGGATGAAACTTTTTTCTCTGATAAAGCACCACAAATAAATTATTGCTGTTGTCATAGGTTGCCTAGCTGCCACTTTGCTGGAAAGCTTCAAAGTATAAATTTGATGTGAAAAGTCTTGGAGAATATTCACATAAGGAACAATTTTGCAAAGGGAAACCTGAACACTAAATTTAAAAAAAAATGGATAAATACAGTGAGTCGGAAGCCCACTTTTATTAGATGACAACTGAAGGGATTCAAATGTTTCCCCCTTTGGATAAAAAAGACAGTAATAAAAATATACCTTTATTTTTTTGTTTCTCAAACTTTCAGATACTCATTGTTTCTAAACTTGTGGTATGGAAAACATGTTGCTTAATCATGGGTACAGAGAGATAAAAATGAGAAAATGACCTGAGCCAAGCTCCGTGGAAGATACTGGCTTCCTTAAGGGGTTCAACTTAAGGGGTTTAAACTGCATGAATTCGTGCAGTTTGCTTCCAGTTGCTAAGTGAGCAATGGAACAGGAAAATAAAACGTTTTTCATTAAGATTTCAAAAGAAGAAAAACATTCATTTTTGACAGATCTAATTGATCAAAGACTTAAAAGCCGCCAAAATATGAAACCACTAGAAGAAAACAAAAGAGAAGTACTTCAGGAACCTGCGATAGGCAAGGATTATTTTGGACAAGACTGCAAAGCACAGGGGGAAAAAGGAGCGAACAGAGAAATGGGATTACAGGAAACTCACTGGTTCCTAAACCCAAACACCTGACACAGAAAACCTTGCCACCCAGCCTGCTACTGGGAAGAGCCTAGGCAAGCACAGGACGGCACTGGGTGTGGCTAGGGTTAAATGATGCCTCTGCTTCATGCCCATGTGCATGGAGCAAACTTCCCCTTGGAGATCTAATGCCTTTTTAAGCCTATTATTGCAGAGCTAGTGTGGAATCTTAAACTGATAATATGTCTCCAAAAAAATGTTGTTGGTTTTTTTTTTTAATATTCTATTAATTTTTAAAATGGCATAATTCGGAATTAAGTGTAAAAGAATAAAAATTTGACTGTTAACTCTTCTCTTTAAAGGAAGCTACTTCAACAAAGGTACTGTCAAAGTTACAGCAATATATATCTATCTATATTTTTTCTTTTTTTTCTTTTCTTTTTCTTTTTCTCTCTCTTTTTTTCTGCATACTCTAGTCCTGATGAAGACTTACAATTTATCATCAAAAGGCGGCCTTAGATTTCTACAGCAAAGGAGTGTCTGATAAACACCTTCCTTTGCTACCGGGAAAGAAGCAGAGGTAATCTTTAAAAAATAAATAAATAAATTCTAAAAAAGCTCAGGATGACTTGATAAGGATAAGGCGCTCTTAAATGAGAAAGGCTTTCCTGGGAACTGAGACTAAGACACCACACAGTTCCCATCAAATTAAAATGCTAATAGAGAGGGTGGCAGGCTGCTGAATCTTAGATCAAGTTTTAGTTTTCTTTGGTTTTACTTTCTGTCAGGGTTATTCCATCATAACGTATCAGGAAAAGCATTGCACTCACATCAAATCAAATCGTTAATGGAAAGGGTGGCAGCCTAAAGTACTCTTGATCAACTGCTAATTTTGTTTTATTCTTCTTCCTCTTACAGCTATTCTCTGAAATGAATAACTCTGCATTCAAAAGAGGTTTTCGAGAGAAGCTGGGCACTAAAACAGATTAAGATGAACTGAAGACACAGAAAACCATTATGTTCAGAGAATAAACAGTTTTAGTCATTTAATGTTATAATAAATGCATTTGGCTGTGACGCGCTGCTTTCACCAATGAAAGGTCTCCTGGTAAACATGCACGTCTCTACATTGGGCCACTGATAGGAGCTGGACAGCCATGGCTGACAGTCCTACTGTGGATTTTGAATTTGCTATTCTGAGGAGCAGATCATTACTATAAACATCCCTCTATTGGAAACAGAGAGGAAGTGAATTTAGCATTGCTGAGAAGTGTCAGATTTACTGCTTTAAGGATCAAAGTAATCAATTTATTCCAAGGATCAGGGAGAGAGCAGCAGAAACAGATGTGGCCCTACCGTCTGCCCTGCCTTTGATAACCAGAGCTCTAGGTAACAAAGGTTTGTCACCTTTTTTTTTTTTTCCATACTCAATGCTAGGGGATCTGAGCTAAGACTGAAAATTCAGAGCTCTTGCTGGCCTGTTGGAAAATAAGGGGGATGCATATCCAGCAGCGATGTGATAAAGAATCAATTCCCATCCAAGTGTTCACTTGCTCTTTCAAATATAAAACATTCCTTCCAAGCAGTGTGTAGGAAAACAAGGCCAACAATAACAAAATGCTTTTTGATAAGCTGCTGACAATGTGGATTTGGGTGGTGTTTTATTTACTTTGGAGACTGGTTTTGCAGATAATAAGATGTTTGTTATGTGTATGTGTGAAGTGTTAGACATTTATCTTCAGAGGGAAGCCCTGGAAAGTAAGGCAATAGAAAATAAAAGAATGGTAAACTACCGGTCACAGTCCCTCACCTAATGAAGGAAGTTTAACAGGCCACCACAAGACACAAACAACCCCTCAAAAGTCATCAGACTATTATTCTTGGGTGACATAGACAGAGAAGGATTTACCGGTGGTTGAAAAATAATTTAAAACAATGTGTATTTTCCATAATAGGTTGCTTGAACATTTTCCTCATGTCTCAATTCTTTCCAATTGAAAATTTGGCCATGATTACTATTATGAACCATTCTTGTTAAGAGGACTTTGTTAATGAGTAGTGATTTCCTTCTTTATCGGTTCAGATATTGGTTTGCAAATAAAAGTATTTTAAGCCTCTTGTCAGCAACAGATCTATTTGATCCCAATTCCTAATAGGGTCAGAGAGAAAACCCATATGTTGCAACATAGTGTTTGTGTCTGATAAGGCAAAATAAATACAGTCCAACAAGAAGAAGCCTTTCAAGATGAATATATTATAATAAGTTCCTTCTTCTTTCCCAAACAAGCGGAATGGATGGCAACTGGGAATGATAAGATATTACCAGAATAAATGTTTGATACCTGAAGCTGAAATTATAAATAGAATACCTCATTCACAATTTAGGTATGGAAATACAACATACGCATAGGGACAAAATAGAATTTTAAAGTGCAGACTTTCTGATGGAAAACCGTTAAGTTCTCAAGTTTGAAAATCCACAATTACAATGATAGGTAATACCACAGTTAAGTGTTATGTGGTTCTGGGCAGAAAGGTTTCTAGGGGAAGTGAAATCAGTGAGACTGCAGGAAGGGATGCAGGGCTCTGTCAATATTCAAGTCCACTCGCCCAGCCAGCTCTGATCTCTCCTCCTTCCTGCAATCTGGCTCCTGGTGAGTTTGTTCTCCAGAACCGCATTGAAGCTTCCTCTCCTTTCTAATGAAATGCTTGTCGGCTACTACACAGGAGATGTCCCCTCAGAATCTTGATTAACCTTTGCAGTCAATGAGCCGCTATGATTTTTTTCCTCCCAGAGAGATGAGGGTCACAATAAGTCAGTTTATTTCTGCAGTTTTTTTCCTGGTGCACTATATCCATTTTTCCACATATATTGTGAATATATTTCTATATCTACCTTAGCTTGGCAATGAAGGACAGAGCAGCCTGCCTGATTTTAAATGTTCATGTATAAAATAACCCGACACCACTTCCATCCAAAGTCCTTTTTTTTTTTTCCAGATACTAGAGAAGCTGCTTTTGAAATACAGGTTTTGATCAATTTTATATTATCTCCTTTTCAGGTCTCTAATGTCTATTTCAAGGGATGTTTGAACACTGTAAGTTTTACAGCAGCTCATAACTGATAATAAAGACTTTGCCAGTACTATTTCTCCTTTGACACCTGAATTCCAAACTGAGATTTAAATATATAGTAATTATGAGTGATAGCGCAGACGAATATTAGATTAGAGCACAGAGCATATAAGACATCACAAATTCTTTTGTTAAATGCTAAATTCCAACTAAGGGAAGCTCAAAAAGCCATCAGTGGATACTAGAAATAATCTCTTTTTTTCTTCTTCTTCTTTTTCTATGCTCAGTGGATTTCTCATAGACTTTCTTTAGAGGAAATCCTAAAGAGAATATGTAAGCATCAAATAAAATAGTTACTTTGTGTCCTATGGATTTAAGATTATCTGGTACTGTGGCTTTAGAAAATTTGAATATTTTTAAGAAAGATATTCGGTGAAACACAACTTTTGATAGACAAATAATACTGAACTTTAATCATTCTAATGTCTCAATTTAAAAACAAGTTCATAGATAACTCTACTTTGTTCACTAAGGAAAAACAGTAATTTTAAACACAAAGCAAAACCTTTCATCTGCAGTCTTAGATTGGCTAGCTGGGCTGTAGATGAGATGCATAGCTGACTAAAATTTCTTTAAAGGATGGCAAGGGAGACTGCTTGATTTAATTCAATGAAAATATGCATCTACTTTGCTGAGAACATTGATCTAGGTCTTGTGGAATTTCAGAGATAAGTGTGACAGAGTCTTTGCCCTTAGGAAACAGAATATTTTGGTAAAAACAAAAACAAAAAACAGCCTCCTCCAACAAAGCAAGTCAAAGCAAACATCACTGATGACCAAGATTTTCCTTGAGGTGTCCTTAAATCTGGTGGACTTGGGCTGTGGGCAACTCAAAGAATTAACTCTGACTTCAATTTGCCTTGAGGCTTTCTAATCCCTGAGTGTGGGAGAGACCTTGTCTGCTTTGACATGAAAGAAAAGGAAAGATGTGATAAAGTGATAGAATGCAGATGGGGAGGTTGGTAGGAGACAGCTATGGAAAGCATTTAACATCTTTTTTTCTTTTTTCCCCACAGGAATATGAGGTCTAAATTTCCTCACTTGAGGACATGGCTTATCTCATCTGTCTATAGTGACCCTAGGAATGGCCTTGAAGATGGACCTCTTAAATGTCACACTGTGTGATATGAACTATTAGGTTCTGATGCCTTGGTATTTATGAAGAGAACTCCCCTGAATTAGATCAATCTTTCCTTACTGACTTGTTCATAGTCTGAAGAAGAAACTATAGGGTCACATCATCTGCTTCCAGAAGTTAGAGTAGGCTTATAAACTTGTTCTTGCTTTTAGGTCTTTGCCTTATACTCATCCCTGACTCCTATCCTTACCTCTCCAAAATTGACAGTTCATTACCAGATACAACTACTCTTTGGATGCTTGGACCAACCATATTTTGCCACTATTACCATTCAAAAGACCATACAATTTCTGAGGATATCATTAACTCAGCCTTCAAGGCACAGAACACACAGAGAAAGTGAAATAGCAAATGTATTTGTAAGACCTCTATTCCCTTACACAATAATGGCTTAACACTTTGGCATTAATTCCATTTGTCAAGCTGTAAGATAAATACATGCACATCAGACACTTTCCCAGCATTTATTCAAAGGGCAGACAGTGAAGACCACTATTTAAATGGAAAATGTGTTCATTTGTTTTTGAAAACAGAGCAGAGCTCCACAATTCACAATGTCAATCCTTTTAAAAAGACAGTGCAATTTTCAGAGCTACATAACTCCTTGCTAGGCTTAATCTCCTTGAAGAATAGCAATAATCTTACTGAAGATTTTGAAATCCTAAAGCAAGGTAAACACATCATATTGTCTGATAATTAAAAGTTGAAACATTTGCAGATAACATTTGTGTTTATAATTCTTTACGTCTGTATTAGGAAACTTATCTAATTCGATTCCATAGTTTTTAACCTTGGGCAAACTGTATTAAGTCTTCATTCCAGGGAAGCTTTTTACATGCAATGATATTCACACATGGATAAATTATCACATCTTGAAAGAGATTTCCAGATTTCTCCTTATGTCTCTTGCCTAAATTAGTCTCTATTTACATTGTAATGCCAGGTTGACTCTCTTCTCTAAAACGATGAGTTTATTTTCTCTCAGCTTTCCAAATGGTCTAAAGCATTAAGTTGTTTTTTTAAAAATTTTTTTTATTAGTTCATGTTTGCTGTAGTAAATGATTGCAGAAATTCTAATGTATGGCCTCACCCAAGTATTTTCCTTTGAAAGACCTATTAATGTTTTAAAAAGTATTATAAGAATGGGTTGAAAAAGTGTAGAAAATATAAAACACTATGCCTGGACCCAACTTTTCTGTGTGTAGGTGTATGCTCATTTTTAAGGAAAGCCCTATACTATCACTCTCATTGTCAAAAAATTGTAAGAAAATGGTTAAGGAAAATATCAATTCCAATCGTGTAGCTGTCTTAACAGCTTTTTTCTTCAGACACTGTTGAACAGTATAATTCACTGCTTTGCTTAAATTATTACAGATGATTTTCCAAGTTTCTCAGAGAGAGAAAAAAATAAGTTCTTTCTGTCACTTTCAAGGCCTCAGTGACCAGTTATCACCATCTATCTGGCCACAAGGCCTTTTCCCTTCCTGTTCCTTTAGCATGGAAACCTTCTCCACCATATATTCTCTTGCTTTTTTCCATGCTCTCCTCTTAGGTCATTACCTCAAGGAATCTCTTACGTGACAACGTACATCCAACAACACAGCCTATTTAATCACAATTTTATTGATCTCCCCTTATCCTTGTCTATTTTCTCTTTGTTTTTCTTTAAAAAAAAATATATATA
>RJWT010052603.1:0-10542 GCA_004365215.1 Cuniculus paca | reverse complement strand
CCAGCTATTCCCTCCCTTCTGGGTATCTTCCCAAAAGAATGAAAATCATCATACCACAGTGATATATGTGCACCCATGTTTATAGCAGTACAATTTGTAATAGCTAAATCTTGGAAACAACCCAAATGCCCATTGACCAAGGAATGGATAAAAAAGACGTGGTATTTTTATACAATCGAGTACTAATCAGCTATAAAAAAAAGACAATCGAGGCTTTTATAGGTAAATGGGAGGCAACTTGAAACTATACTCATAAGTGAAATAAATCAACCCACATTTGTAAATATTGTATTGTCTCCCTAACATAAAAAATAAATAACAATAAAAAAAAAACAAATTGAAAGAGCAGTAAGATCCAAAATGTACAATAGATATTGCGATAATGAAAGGGAAAGAAAGAGATCACAAAGAAAGAACAACTGGGATAGGGGAAAGGAGAAATGAAAGAAAGGAAAAGATTATATGTATGTAGGTTTACACATATAACTGTATGTCTGTATACGTGTGCAAGATAATTATACTAATCTCTGTTCATCAAAAAGAACAATTTGTGCTGTCATTGTTTGATTGTTTGATCATTTTTTATGCCTAGATCTTGCAACCTGAACAACTACTTCTAAGATAACAATATGGAATGTATTAACTAGCATTGATTTCTTACTGTTGTTTTGTTTTTGTTTTTTTGTTTTTGTAATTCTGTATTATTTCTATCCTTTTTTGTTTTGCTTTCTAAATAAAAAATAAATAAAATTTGAATTTGAAGCAAAAAAAAATCTTACAAAAGAATCATACTTAGTCTTCTTAGCCGCATTAACAAATATGGGGGTGATTCAGGGAGCTAACTGACTAATGACATTGCTATCATCCTTTTCAACTTCTGGCTGGAAAAGGCCTGAGATTTGGGAAAGAAGAGATGAATTAACAAGGCACAGTGAGTCAGCAGGAGTAGAACAGCGAGGGGTGGTAGAAGCCCTGGGAATGGAGGGCACAGAGAACTGTAGATGCACAGATGGGGACCTGGCCCAAGCAAACCAACACCAGGTTGATTTTGATGGTTCATTTCATTCAGGAGGCGTGGTTGTAAGGGTTGTGGGAGGCCTGCAGTCCATTTCTAGGGAATCCTTATCACTGGAGAAGAGCTGAGGCACTGATCAGAGAGAAATGTGGCATTCTGGGTTCCTCTGACTTGTTCTTTCTCAATCTGTAGAGAACAGTGATAGCATGATGGTGACAAGAATTACTATTCACAGAGTGCCTAATACCTGTCTAGCACTCCTTACGTGGGACCTCAGACTCAGAAACAGGACTCAGGGAGGTCAAATCACTGTACCAAAGCCCCTGGCAAGTCACAGTAGGCCGAGCTGGGCTTGAGGAGCAAGACCCTGTGCAGACACTGACCTAACATCTAATGCCATGAACAGCTGTCTAGTTGAGCTGCATTCTGTGACCTGTGTGGACAGCTGCTGGGAGTGGAGTGGAATGTGTGGCTTTCTCTCAGAAAGTGTCTGCCTCAGAGTAGCTAGTGGGCTATGCCATGGAAATAAGGACAGACAACACAGCTCTTAAGGAAAGTGCTACTGGACATAAATACAACTTGAAAGTCTTTTTACAATCCAAGACAGTGAAAATCTTAACTTTATAAATTATTGCAAGGAATTTTACCTTTCCACAAAAATAAATTTTTGTGTTGTGAAACTTTATGGTATGGGTTTTATTGTGATCTACAATTTATGACAATGTTTTACATAATAACAATAACAAGTTGTTTAAAAACCACTAACAGACAATACTTCAAAAATAATTTTAAGCCACTGTTATGGTTTGTATCTAGGTGGCCCCCACAAGCCTCATGCAGTCATGGAAGCGGCTGAATCTAGTGTTTGTGATTGATTCACTGTCTAGTGCTGGGATTCATAGTGTGAGTTCTGTACCCGCCCAGGGGTGGAGCTGACATACAATGTAAGGTGGAGAAAGAGGTGTGTTTTTCCTTCTTTGGTGTGGTTTGCTCTTGAATGGCTGCCCCCTCAGCCATGCCACCCTGCCTTGGAACCAGCTAAGTATTGACTGAAACCCCCAAAACTGTAAGAAATAAACCTCTACTTCCTTCACTTTGGGCGTCAGGTATTTTGTCTCAACAATGAGAAAAAAGTAACCAAGACAGCCACTTACCAAAATACTCATTTAGAAAAGCAAGTGAGGCCACATAGCAGCCTAAACTGAGGAACTCCGCCACGACCATCAGCCAGTGCCACGTCCTGATGGTCAGTGCCACCATGAGCAGCTCAGTCAGGACCAGCGCAGTGAAGGAGATGGCCACGACATGGACAAACTCCGACTCGAAGAGCACCAGGGCTCCGTACATGAGAATGCCTCCTGGAAGACAGCGGAAGAGTGGTCTCGTAAAGGACAGCTTCTTCTGCCTGGCTGGGATGTTGAATTGCTTTGCAGGAACGCCAGGAAAATGACTATGGAAATAGCTAACTCCTACACAACAGCTAAAGTACAGGGTCAGGAACACAGTCATCCCCTGTGTGATCAATCTAACCAAACTTGGGATTACGGGTAAAACAAGGTATGGCACTCTCCTGGTCATTTAGAAATGTTGCGGAGAAGCCACACCTGCATTTCAATTGGTGTGAGCAATGACTTTCTCATAATCAATTTCATCTGCAGCAATTACACTTAAAGGACTCTTTCACTTAACCTGGAGCACCAACAGAGTGGCTAATGACTTCAGTTACATAATTCAGACTTCTTAGCACCTTGGCAGCACCACTCCAGGAAAATGATTATGCAGGACACAATGTAAAAAGTGCTTGTTAAAATTTTCTGAGATAATATGTGATTAGAAATAGGTCAGTTCTTTTTAGTTGACATGCATCATTTAAAAAATATCAATCCACATTGCTGGAACATCAATTTACAAGATTAACAGAAGTATCATTTAACTTCTGCTGAAATTGTAAGTGATTAGAATTTAACCTGGAAGTAAAACCAGTATTACTAAGAGAAGATCAAAAAATATTTCTTTGGTCCAGTAAAATCAGGTCCTGTCTTACCTTGGTAAATGCTGATTAGAACCCAGATGAGGAAGGTCTTGAAGGATAAGGATCTTCCCTAGGGTAAATGGAAGAAAAAGTTCATTAGAAGAGCAGGATGACATGCTTGGTTTGCCTGTTTCCAAGGAATGACAGAGGGGAGCTTACTAAAGGCCCCAGGTCCTCAAGGCCACCACATATGTTGTCCTGATCTCATCTTCCATGGAGCACTTCAGGTGAACCTTCTCCATACACCTGTCCCTGCAGAAGCTGCCCCTGTAGGTGTCACAAGCTCTGTTGAGCTCCTGAAGTTGATGGGTGTCTGGTGTGTCCTCTCATCTGATCTACATGATTCCTAAGACACAGAGATATGTTTCCCCACTTCCTAGTAACCCAGAAATTGACATCTATAGGCAAACATTTAAATGAACTAGGAGATAAAGACTTTCATTATAATAAAAATTTCCCTTTACTTCTTTATTTCCTGGAAACAAATATTCTTATGTTTACTTTTTAGCTTCTTCAGATGAAAAAAAAATGTGACAGCTCTTCAGTAGTAATAGTCTATCTCACCTGGACCCTTAAATACTTTCTAGAAAAGCTGCCATGTAAGCACTCCCCTTGACTCTAAGGTTTCTTGTGCAATAATTCACTGTTTTAAACTGAACATAGTTTTTGAGGGATGGGCTAGGCTGGTAGTAGGTTGCTTTTGTTTAACTATGCTGCTGAAGGTATTTCAATCCAAGGAGACTGGATCATGGATCTACTTCCCCTATTTTGATAGGCCCTTTAGAAATGGGCATTAGGACAGGACCAGTTTAGACCACCATCAGAACCTGGTCTTTGTGCAGATCTTTGTGATCATTTGTTGTTTTGGTATCTGTTTTTGGTAGTGTAGTGTCTCAGGCACTTTTACTTACAGATGAGGAAAGCCATGAAGCCTGGAGATTTCCTCAGGCTCCTGCTGCAGGTCTCTGGCACTCAGGTATAACTGATCAGAGGCCAAAATTCTGCATTTGCTTTGGGGTTTCCCCACCCATACAGGGGAGCTTCTTGTAATGACTGTGGACAGAAAATGCCACCAAGGAAAGGTGCACATCATGGGGGCCTGGGAATACTAGAAGACACAGCAGGGATGCACGATGGGAATGAGTCTAGACTTGAATTGTGCATCCACCTGGAGGCTGCTGAGGACTTTTAAACATAAAAATGCTTGGATGGAAGACATGTGCACTAAACAGAAACTAGCTGTTGTGCTGTAGAAGCTAACAATGAGCAGGTATATGAGTTACAATTCTACAACTGTGGCTCAATTATAAAAGACAGACTTCCACTTCTACTTAAATACTCTCTTGGTTGCAGGTGTTCATTTGTGAGGATGACTGGGCCTGAGTCTTTACTACACATGAGTGTAGGAAGATTCAAATACATCACAATTTATTAAAAGTCAATGCTGATATTTAAATTTAAATACTGACCTATTTTAAGTAGGTTTTCATAGCATCTATTTCCTAACTGGATTTGTCTGACTGGACACTAGTGGTGTTTGTCTTTGGTCATAAAATTCATTTATAATTACATGTCTAATTTTAATTGCACTTAAAAAGAAACAACTTTTTATGTAAGAAATAGGAGGTATACTTTGTATTCGATTTGCCAAAATGCATTCTAATTTTTTATGCAAGGTAATTATCAATCTGTATTCTGAAAGTTAAACGAGGGCATTTATGCTGCAAGCTTATCAAAAGGTGTTTAAGACAGTATATAAAATATGAATATATATGAATGCTTCTGTATTTAAGCAGATTGTACACTAATAAAAGCAAACCCAACAGAATAGGTATAAAAACCATCAATAAAATAAATAATTTCAGGAAAATATGCATAAACCTTTCGTTCTTTGATGTGGATGCTTATTGATGGTTCTGACTTTAGCTTTGAGAGACAAACTCTGATTATATTTGATGGTATAAATACATTATTTATGCAAATAGTTTCTTTACTGTGGATTTCAAGATAGATATAAAGATGTTCTTCCTATGGACATAAAGATGTTCTTCTTGGACCCACAACTTTTCATTTGCTTTCAGGAAAAGGAAAAAAATGTCTGTCGCTTTGACTGATGTATCCACTCACTCACTCACTCACTCTTTCACGCACCAAACACTGATTCAACAGAGACTGCTGCCAGGCAGCAGCTGCAGGCATGAGCACACAGGCTAAGGACACAGGCTGCCCACTGTCAGCCCTGCCTACCACAGCCTTCCTGCTATGTTCTTGGGCTTCTTAATTTGTGTGCCTCAGATTTCCCTTTTGTGAAGCAGAAATAATAATGGTATGTACCTTACATAGATAAAATAAGCCATGAAATATGTAGAAACTAAGAAACACGGTATAATACTATTGGTGTTCTATTACCAATTGGATATTACAGACTTTAGAAGGTATACCTTGTTTATATAGCAACAAAAAATGTAAAAAATAAAATCAAGAATTTTAAAAAACTAATCCATCTTAAGATGAGTAAAATTACCTCAAAAAACTAAAACTAAAGGTTTCATTTGACCCAGTTGTGCCCCTTTTAGGTATCTTCCCAAAAGAGTTAAAAGCATCCTACCGCAGTCATATATGCATACCCATATTTTTAACAGTATGATTTATAATAGCTAAACCTTGGAAACAGCCCATATGCCCATCAAAAGATAAACGGATAAAGAAAACATGGTATTTATATACTATACAATTGTGTATTACTCTGCCATAAGGAAGGATAAATTTGAGTCCTTTTTGGGTCAACGGATGTACCTCAAGACCATAATGCTAAGTGAAATAAATCAGATACACAAGTTTAAAATGAGTAAAATTATTAGTATGACTGCATTAAGTAGCATGATATGGGTAACATGTAGATTACACTGACATGCAAATTGATGAGTATATGATTATACACAAGTGGATTAGAGACCGGCTGTGCATACTATATGCATAGATTACACTGATTTGTGCCGTATCGTATGTAAAATATATGCATATCAGTGATGTGCACATTATACAAGAGCAGATTAAGTTACGCTGTGCACTGACATGTACACTGCTGTGTGTATGTTTACACATGGGTACATTTGCTAGTCAGTGCATGACCAGCAGAGGAACATCCTGTTTGGAAATACCAGGAGTTCTTCTATCCTGTGTCTGTAACCACTTTTCTCATTACTGTGTTTTTTTACCCTATTTCCTCAATTTACTTTTTGATTCCTCCAGAACAATAAATAAGATTGTTTTTCTCATATTTCCATAATTACAATAATTTGGGGGAAATGAGTAAAAATATCATAGAGACAATTAAAAAAAAGAAATAGAAACAAATCTTCTAAGCAGAGAGGTATGGTTGATGCACACAGTGATGTTACATAAACAGCTTTTGTGAATTAATTGGTCGTTATGTTATTTGACAGAATATTTCTTAACAGATCACATGAGAACTAGAAACCAGATCACATCTGACTCTCACCTGCCTTGGGTGAATCCAAGTGAGCGTGAGGAGCAGACATCTATTCAGGAAAACTCAAAACTGCAGTTTTGCCAGACACAATTCATTAGCCCCTAAAAATACTCTGGGTTTGGCCATTTTAAAATCTTTTTAAAGATCATTTTAGACTCAGCAGAGTTGAAAGAGCAGAAATAGTTTCCACAGGCCCCTCCCCCCCCTTGCTAGAGGCTGCTACACACAGCAGCTGTCTGCACTAGGAAATGCACACAGTACCATGTTGGTTACACTAGTTGGATGCCCTCAATTTTCACAGTGCCCTTTTCTGTTCCAGTTCCCAAGCAGGAGGCCTTGCTGCTGTAGCCAGCCCATGTCCCAGCTCCTGTCATCAGGCCAGTTCTTCACCCTTCCTTCATCTTTGCTAGGATACTTCTTCTAACCATAGGTCAGGGATTTGTGGAATGCTCCTTAATGCGGGCTTGTATGATGCAGTTTAAGGATGAAACAGTTGAGAATTACATCGCGGAGAACAAGTCTATTCTCCCAAGGCCTCCAGGATGGGAGGGTGTGGAGCTCATCTGCCTGTCGTTGGGGATGTGAACACTGGTGCTTGGCTGTGGTGGTGTCTGTTGGGAGTATCCTCTGCTAAACAGCTGTTTTTTCCCTTTGTAATGAGTAAACATCTTAGGGAAGATACTGCCAGCTGATGCAAATATTCTGTTTCTCTTCTGTCTTTTGCTCACTAAGTTTAGCACACCCAGACAATCTGCTGACAATTCCTGGCAGATTCTGAGGGTGCCTCTGTTCCTTTACTCCTTTGCATCAGCAACTGGAATTCTTCAACAAGGAAGTTTTCTCTCTTTATATTAGTATGAACTTAATATTGTTTATCTTATTCTTTGATTATAATCTAATAAGATTATGTGCTTCTGGTTTGATCCAATTTTGGCCGCTTTAGGGTACTTCCTGTGCTACTTCAACATCGCCATTACTGATTTTTTCAGCAGGTCCTTACTTTCTGTTATCATTAGGTGCTCCAGGCTTGGCCTGTATTTGCCCTGTCAGGCCCCTGAACCATCTCCTTCTCTGAGAGTCTGGTTCTACTGGGCAGAAAACTGTACATCCTCCATCTGGAGCTTGGGGTCCCAGGTATGCTCACGGCCACCACTGCCCACTTCCAGTCACTAGGGTGTGCTTAGTAAGCCAGAGTCATACACATCTGTAATTATTACCGTCTTTCTGTGTACTAACAAAACTGTGGGCTCTGACTCCTATCCAGACTTTATCTGCACCTATGTCTCCAACGAGGCCCGTTCCCATCACCGACATCTTTGTACTCGTTTATTCCCCTGTGAGAAACACATTTGCCACAAGGAGCCTGCAGGCTGTGCACAGTTCTTTGTAGCACCTTCCCTTCTACCAGCTATGGTGCACCCTGGCAGCAATTCATCCATCACAGTCTGTGTTCCACTCTTCCCTGTGGTGCATGGTCCTAGGGTTTCTAACACACATGGTCAAACACACCACAGTCAGACACAACAGCCCCTACTGGTCACCTCTCTCACCCTAAACCTTGGGTAATGACTGATCTGTTCTTTGCTCTATGGTTTTGCATTTCCCAGGTCTCAAGTGAATGAAATCAAACAAACTTTGGAGTCTGGTACTTCCACAGAGAAAAATGCATTCTCATCCATGTTGTGCAAATCCATAGATTTTATTCTTGCTTCTTTTGAACACTATTTCACTGCATGTCTGCATCTTCACTGCTATTTACACTCAAATGCAGTGCTTATCTATTTGCTGGTTTAAGAACACTTAGTTGCTTCCAGTTTTGGGCAATTAAGATAAAGCTGCCAGAAATATTTGCATATAGGATTTTTGTGATCATAAGTTTTCATTTCTGTTGGGTAAACAGCTAGTAATAGGTCACACAATAAACACAAATACATTTAACTTTATAAGAAATAGCCAAACTGCCTTCCAGAGAGGCTGCATCACTGCACTCCTACTAGCAAAGTAAGACTTTCTATTGGTTCACATCCTCACCAGCTTAAGGTGTAGACAGGGGTGTGGACCTTGATCCTGCATAGTGTATAGTGCTGTATGTTATTGTTGTCTAAATTTGCAATTCCCTAATGCAAAGTGATACTGGACATTTTTCAAATGCTTATTTGACATCTGTATATCATCTTTGGTGTGGTGTCAATTGTTCACTTTTAAAACTAAGTGTTTTTTTTTTTTTTTTTTTGCTGAATTTCCAGGGTTTTTAAAAATATTATGGACATAAAGCCTTGGTCTGATGTATAACTTACAAATATTTTCTCTCAGTCTGTGGCTTGTCTTTTCATTTACTTAAATCTATCAATAACAAACTAAAACATAATTTTTTGGTTTTATTTATTTTCCTTTATGGATCATAAAGGAAAGTGCCATGTACTCTGGCAGGCTAAAGCAGAAGGATTCCAAGTTCAAGCCCAGCCTGAGCAACTTCGCAAGACCCAGTCTAAAAATAAATAAATAAATACATAAATAAAATTTTAAAAAAGGTTGGGGATATAGCTCAATGTGAAGGTCCTGGGTTCAATCCCCAGTACTGTAAAATTAACAACAACAACAACAACAACAAAAAGTCTTTTTGCCCAACCCACCCAAGGTCATGTATGTTTTCTCTTGTATTTTCTTTCCAGAAAATTTACAATTTACATGCAGGACAGTGAACCATTTGGAGTAACTGTGCACGTGAGGAGTGAGGTATATGCTGGGGTTCTGCTGCTGTACAGGGATGGGCAACTGTTCTGGCATCATCTGCCAATATCACCCTACCTACCCCTGACTTCATCCCACGCTGGTTAAGACCAGTGACGTGTACAGGTCTATTTCAGGGTCTCTTCTGTCCAGTGATCTGTGTCTATCCTTTGTAAGTCACATAGGGCCTCAACTGCTGTGGTATAATAATGTCTTGAAGTTGAGTAGAATGTCTACTAAATTTGTTCTTTTTCTAGATTGTTTTGCCAAATCCATTTCCCTTGCTTTTCCATCTAACTTTTAAAATTAGCTTGCTAGTATACAACAACACACAGTTTCTCAATAATAAGCTTTCTTTCACATCTTTTTAGTATATCTCTTCTTTTTTAAAAGAATAAAATGTCTGTATTTCAATATTCAAATGTTGAATTACAAATACATAGCATAGCAGAACATTCAGGTGATTATACTTATTCATGGATATTTTATTTAAGAAAAAAAGATAATATCCAACTGGATGCTCTCATTTTCTCTAAGTATATATCCCTTTATCTGGAATTTTCTACATAGATAATTACGTCAAACAGAAATTATCTGCAAACACGCATTTTTACTTTCTCCTAATCTCCATGTCTTTAATTTCCATTTCTTGACTTCTTCATCATTATTTTAAAAATTATATAAGGGTACAAATAAACACTTCAAAAAATAAAATCATATCGAGAATATGCTACAGAAAAGAAAAGCGGTGGAGTAGTCCTAACAGTTTGATATCTAACAATCTCTGGATTCTTGTGAGGAATTGCATGCTGTTACCTACTTGATGTATTTGCAGTTAGTACGAGTATACACAAGTCTCTGCAATTAGCTAATGATACAGAACTGTAAATTGCTAACTAAATTCAGCCAGTTAGAAACATCTCAGGAACATCAGCTGGCTCCACTGACCACAGGCTATAGCACTGGCTTGCTCCCTGGACCTCAGACTTGGTAGCTTCTTAAGAAGTCATGCATCCAGGATAAGTGGTGACATGTGCAGGTCAGGAAAGGCACAAGTACATCAGCTCTCTGATTTTCAGGAACAGCCAGAAAATCAAAGTGACTGAACTTATCGTAAGTAGAGTTTAATAATTCAAAGCAGAATCTGGGCTTCAAAAGAGGAATACCAAAATATTATTGTCAAAAATACATGACTTTTTTTGGCGGGGGGTAAGGAATACAAACTATATGGTCTACAAAAAAGAAGGAAATACTACTTCTGTTTCGTTGATT
>RJWT010052602.1:0-10539 GCA_004365215.1 Cuniculus paca | reverse complement strand
TTTCCTTCTCCCTTTATTTCTATTTCTATCTTCTCAGTCACAGATAAATAAACCATTTGACATTTTCAGTGTTTTCCCTGGAATTCTCTTTAGACGGTTTTTATACAAATTCATTATTTTCAGTTTTCCACATTACCACGGGTGACTTTGTTGCCAAAATTTCCTTCTCTACATAATATGGGTTGCCTTTTTGTTCAGCTTCAACTAGCATTTGCCTTCATGTCCTTCCAGCCTTCACAATATCCCAGAGGTCCTTTCAGTCTCTGCTCGATGCCTGTTCTAAAAGCTGATGCTTTATGTTGTAGTAACATGATACTATATGTTAATGAACTTTGTTTTTATTGTTTAACACCTCATTTCTAGGAACCAGTTTATGTTTTATTTATTTATTACTGTGTAACAAGCCATCTTAGCAACTAAAACGGCAGTGATTTTATTATTTGATTTGTCTGTGGGTTGACTGGACTCAATTGGGCAGTTCTCATTTAGGTTGACTTACACTCATCTGGAACTTGATTGGGCCACAGAACATAACTCATTTGTATACCTGGTACCTTGGTAGTGGGGATGGCTGGCAGGTTGGGCTTAGGTATGAAAGTTGGAATTCTCTTTCCATATAGTGTCAGAATTTTCCTTCTGTATGTGGCCTTTCCTCATGGCCTCTTCAGGTGGTCTCTCCTCTCCAGCAGTGGAAGTGGACTCTATGAAGTTGTTGAGGGCTTGTAAATGGGTAAAAGTTAAAACTTCCAGGTCATTTTAAGGCTTTGACCTGGTAAAATGTCTGTTGTATTTTATTGAATAAAGTAAGCCACGAACTTAACTTAGATATAGTATAGAAGGGAATTCTTAGAATATAAAAACTAGGAGATGTAGATTATTTGGGCCCATTTTTAGACATTATTTGCCACATGGCCCTAGTACATAGATAAAAGCACATCACAAGTTAGTTACCAAGCCATCGATGGTTTAGGCCGTGGTTTTGAGGCTGTACTTATGCCCTTTGCCTTTTCTAGGGTTGCAGGTTCTTACAAGCCATGGCCATCAGAAGTGGTCACTAGATCTTATTTTCATCTTCCTCTCAAGAGTAAAGAACTCCAAACCATCCTCTGGTTTCTAGATGAGTTTCCTATCTCATGTGTGGAACTCTGATTCACCCTTACTTCCCAAGTCATTCTTCCTACTGCTTTTAGTTTTTTCTGGAAACAGAGCCTGACATCTCAGTTTCCATCCTTTTCAATGCATTCCATTTTTGTCCTAGGTTAAAATGGTGTATGAAGTAATTTTTTAAGACTCTTCTGTGATGCAATCTTGATTGACATTTTCAGAGATATTTGTTTATTGTATCCTCAGCTTCTGTTTTGTTTCCTTTATCTAGAATTCATATTATTTTTTGTTAAGAGATTTAAAGGTATATACTTCATCTTTTACACTTTCATTAATTTTTTGTTTCAATTAAGTTTATTGGTACAATTTAAACATATGTAATGATCACATTCATCATAGGGAATTTGTACCTGTACATAATATATCTTAATTTTTTTTCTTTTTCCATTTTTTTCTTTTCCCTTCCTTCCTTTCCCTCCTCATTCCTCTCTAGTTCCCCTTCCCATTGGAACATTTTCTTCCCATTTCCCAATATATATTGTACATTTTGGCCCTTACTTATACTATTGGTTTCTCAAACCAGAGAATCATTGTGATATTTACATATGCATCCAATTTATTTCACTTAAGAGTATGGTCCCATTTACCTAGAAATTTCTCATTTATCCTTCTTTATGGATGAGTGGTACTCTATTGTATAAAAAAAACCCACATCTTTATCTGTTAATCAGTTGATTATTTGGGCTGTTTCCAAGATATGACTATTACAAACTGTGCTGCTGTAAATATGGGTGCACATATATTGCTGTGGAATAGTGCTTTTAGTTCTTTTGGAGAGATACCAAGAAGGGGAGTAGCTGGGTCAAATGGGACCTCTACACCTAGGTTTTGAAGGAATCTCCACACTGATTTTCACAGTGGTTGCACCAGTCAACACTCCCATCAACAGTGGAGAAGGGTTGCTTTTCACCACAGCCCCACCAGCATTGTTATTGGTTGATTTCTTGATAATAGCCATTCTTTATGGAGTGAGATGGAATCTCAGAGTTGTTTTAATTTTCATCTTTCAAATGATCAGTGATGTTGAACATTTTTTCATATATTTATATTCTATTTGTACTTCTGAGAAGTATATTCATTTCAGATGCCTATTTATGAATTGAGTCTTTAAATTTGGGGGGTCTTATTTCTTTCAATTCTTCATAGGTTCTAGATATTAATCTTTTGTTAGAGGAACAACTGGCTAAGATTTTTCCTGCTCTGTGGGCTGTCTTTTCACTCTGTTGGTGATTCCTTTTGCTGTGCAGAAACTTTTTAATAATAAGATGAGATCCTAGTTGTTGAATATTTATAGTATTTCCTGTGCCATCAGAGTTTTCTTCATGGTCCTTGCCTACACCTGTGTTCAAGACTTAATGCCTCTTCTCTCTTCCAGCAGATTTAGTGTTTCTGTTTTAATATTTAGATCTTGGATTCATTTTGATTTTAGTTTAGTGCATGGTGATAGATATGGGTCTAGTTTTAGTATTCAGTATGTGGAAAGCCAGTTTTTCCAGCACCATTTATTAAAGAGACTTTCTTCCAGCGAAGGTGTTTGGCCCCTATGTCAAAGATAAGGTGACTGAGTGTGTTTGAAGTTTATGCATCTTCTACACTGCTTCATTGATCTTCATGTCTGTTTTATATCATAGTAACTGTATAGTATAATTTCAGGCCAGAAATTGAGATGTTTTCTCCCTTGCTCGTGTTGCCTAGAATTATTTTTATTATTCTAGTTCTCTTCTGGTTCCCAGTGATTCTCTCTTCTATTCAATGTAGTTCTCGAAACATGAGCCAGAGAAATTAGACAAGAGAAAGAAATAAAAGGAATAAAGATAGGAAAGGAAGAGGTTAAATTATCATTATTTGTAGATGACATGATACTCTACATAGAAGACCCCAAAAATTCCACCAAAAGATTTCTAGGTTTAATAACCAGATTCAGTCGTATAGCTGAATACAAAGTCAACACTCAAACATCAATAGCATTCCTGTACACAAACAAACTCACTGAGAGAGAAATTAGAGAAACTTTGCCTTTCATAACAGCACTGAAAAAAATGAAATACTTAGGAATAAGTCTCACAAAGAAAGTAAAAGAACTCTACATTGAAAACTACAGTACTCAAAAAGGAAATGGAAGAGGGTATCAGGAAATGGAAAGACAGCCCTTGCTGATGGTTGGGAAGAACCAATGTAGTGAAAATGGCCATACTCCCAAAACTGTTACACGGATTTAATGCAATCCCAATCAAAACACCATTAGCATACCTCGCAAAACTAGAGAAAACATTCCTAAAATCCATTTGGAGCTAAAGTTTTTTATTTTGAGACAAGGTCTTGGTCAGACCCCAGGTTGCCCAGGCTAGGATAGTATTTGTGGTCTTCCTGCCTCATCCTCTCAGAATGCTACTATATGGTTGTGTGCTGCTACACTTGACTAATTTTCACCTTTTTATATATCCGTAAAGAAGTTATTATAGTTACAACATTCTTTTCTTTTGGCTTATATACTAAAGTTGCAGATGGTTTGTGCTCCTTAATGGAGTAATTTGTACTTGAGTATGTAATTATCTTTACCAGTGAGTTTTCCATTTTAATGTGTTTTCATGCTGCTAATTATTATCCTTACATTTGAACTTGAAAAACTCCCTTTAGCCTTTTTTCCAAGTTAGGTCTAGTGGTTATGAGCTCCTTCAACTTGTGTTGGTCTGGTCTTTTACTCTCACTCATTTCTAAAGGAAGACTTTTCAAGGTATAATATTCTCATTCTCTCCTGGCTTATGTGGTTTCTGCTGAGAAATCCACTGAAAGTCTTATGGATGCTCTCGCCTATGTAATGAAACGAGTTACTTTTCTCTTTTTGGTGTTAACATTCTCTGTCTTACTTTTGATAATTTGATTCATAATGTGTTTTAGTGTGGATTCCTTCACATTTAACTCATTTGGAATTCTTTCGGCTTCATAAATCTGTAAGCTCATTTCTGTCCTTCTATTATTTTTTAAACTAACCCTGTGATTCCTTTCTCTCTGCCTTTTCTTTCTTCAGTTCAGTGATGCAGGTATCGGTGAACTTGACACATCCCAAAGTTCCTTAAGATTTCTTTACTGTTTTTCATTCTTGCTTATCTGACTGGATAATTTAAAATGTGCTATTTTTGAGTTTTATGATTCTTTTTTTGTACTTTGGTTAAGGTTGTTGTTGAGCCCTTTTATCTAGTGCATTGTTTAGTTTAGCTAGTATATTCCAGCCCCCAAGTTTCTATTTTCTTTTAAAATTTTTGTTTAAATTTTCCTTTTGCTCATATATAATTTTCCTTAGCTTATTGAGTATTTTCTTTATAATTATTTTGTGTTTTTGCCAGATACTTCATTATACCTCCATTTCTTTATGGATAGTTTCTGGAGACTCATTTTATTCCTTTGCTTGTACCATATTTCGCATTTCTTAACACTTTGAGTTAGTTTCTGTTCATTTGAAAAAGAGTCCTCTTTTCCAGTCTTTGAACTAGTTCTTTTTATAGAGAAGACTTTCAAGAATCATCCCGAGTAGGGTTTCTAAGGTCATGTCCAACTTTTCCTTTGGTCGTGTCTTCTCTGGACTTTAATGTACAGATCCCTAATTTCTCGTTTTGGAGCTTGTATGCTCTGGTCTCTAATACCTGTTTCTTTTATGGCCCTCTGGAGCAGTTGCGTTTTGTTTGTTTGCTAACTAGACTGTCCTTGATTCCAGAGAGTCAGCCAGGTGCGATGGAAGTGTATCTCTTGGACATTGCCCTGAGGTGTGAGTATTAGACACACACTCCAGTTTTCTTTCTCCCTCAGGACAAATTATGGGCTGTGAGTTTTCTCAGTTGTTTCATGGATCTGAATGCTTACCAATCAAAACTGTCTCCTTTGTTCTCAGTGATTCCCAGGCATCTAGAGTATGCTGTTCTCTCAGTACTTATGAATGGAATCCAGTCTTTGAGGCAGCTTCCTCAGAAATCCAGAATGCTGGATGGGTGCTTCATACCTTTCTTACCTGTTGGGGAAGCTGGAATTTGAGTCTTCTTACCTACTAGTTTGGCTAAGCTGGTGGGAATTGTGACCAGTAACTGTGTGTTAGTCCAAACCGTAGACTTTGTTCTCAACGCTTTCCAGACTGGGACTCCTCTTCCAGTTCTGAGTCTGGTGAGACAGGTTTCAAACCTTCATAAAGTCCCTGGAAAAGCAAGTGTGTTGGATATTGTCTTAGTTACCTTTATCTTTGCTGAGACAAAATACCTGGTACCCAAAGTTAAAGGAGGAAAGATTTCTTCGACTCCCAGTATGGAGAGATATCAGTCCATAATTGGCTGGCTCCCAAGCAGGGTCACATGGTGAGAGGCATCACAGGGGAAAAACAGTTCATCAGGGCAGGCAGAAGGAAGCAAGTAGCAAGCAGCAAGCAAGTGACAACTGACAACACTGGTCCTCTTTCTGTCTCTTATATTTTATTCAGGCTACCTTACCCCTTAGTACTCACACTCAGGATGGGGAACCCTTAATCCTAGCCAGAGCTGTGCTAAAGCAATCAGTGGACTAATTTAGTAATCATACACTTGTCCCAGCATCATCTGCTTGAGATCCATCCACTCTGGAAAAGCTCCAGCTATGACTGCATGAGGCTTTGGGAAGACATCGAGACACAAACTGTAGCCGATGATGTGAGTTCAATGTCCCCTTCTCTCCTCAGGGAGAAGCTGGGAGCTGAGGATTTCCTCCTGTTGATGTGACTTTGTTGAGGGGTGGGACCATGGCAAGATGATGCCGTTCCTTTTCCAGCCTGTGCTGGTGTGGTTGGTTTCATGCTTGTTTATGATGTAAGAGTCTCTTGTCTGGTATCTAGATGTCTCCCAAAGGGTGCTGGTTCCCACCTATTGCTTATCTCTTTATCTATACAAGAACTATACTAGAGGAAAAACAGTTTGAGGCAGCTTCCTCAGAAATCCAGAATGCTGGATGGGTGCTTCATATCTTTCTTACCTGTGGGGGAAGTCTGTATTTCTCTGTATTTGGAACCAACATAGATTCTTTGAGAGTGTTTAAATACTTTAGCATTAGGAAAAGTGAATGAGAGTCACCTTTCCTGCAATTTTACTAGTTGAGAGTAGCAAGAAGTATATCAGGAGATTTCACTAAGGCACTGAAATTTTTTTTCTTTCTGTGTTAATTTTGGCACCTTGAAATTAATTAATCCACACTCAGTTTCCTTTTCTAATTGGTACAAGATTCATATCATAAAGTCACTGTGATCCTGTCCCCTGCACCAGTTGTGGGTTGCCTTCATTGATCACTATTCATAAAGAGACTTTTAAGGTTGATTGTTTTCCTACCATTTGCTGTTACATTGTTCGCCCTGACCACTAGTCCCATCACCCTGAATTTAAGGTTGTCTTTGTACTTATTTAGTGTTCAAGTTAATTGTTTTTCCAGCCAGAGACAGTCTTATGGCAAAAAATTAAACTTCTGTGTGTATGTTTTTTGTGCCAGCCAGATTTTAGCAATGATACTGACTTTCTCCTTTAGTTGGCTCAGTTGTGTTTACAAGAAGCTGGCTTCTGCAATAATTTTGCTTTACTTGGCCTTCTTTGGAGCATGTTTTAGGAGCAACTTAATGAGTTTAGTTTTGAACATGTCGAATTGGAGTCAGGGTTATTCAATTTGTGTTTGTAATGGCTAAGAGAACAATTTGGACTGCAGATGTAGATTTGGTAAGCAAGAGATCCATTTAGTATATTGAGTTACCCAGGAAAATCATGTAAAAGGGAAATAAATGAGGTTGGACACAGGACCCTGGAATTACAGCTTGTGTGGAGTGGGTAGAGAGAGAAAAGCTAGCCAAGGTTCCTGTGAAGGATATTTCTAAAAGATAGGATGAAAACTTCAAAAGAATGGTTCTATGGAGCCAATGTGGCTTCTTTAAAATATCATTTTGGTGATAGATGAGAATTCATTTGCTTGAGTATTTGGAAGATCACTGAGGATCTTACAGCACTTTCAGGATAAGTACAAGTCAGTTAATAGCTGATTGAAAAACAAATGACAGATTAGAGCATGGATCCAGGAACTTGTTTAAAATTTTATTGTGAAGGGAAAAGGTTGATTGGTATAGAGGATAGCTGCATGTGAATTAAGAGTGTGTTGTTTTATGTATGCGGCCTGTTCAATAAATAGATAAATGTTTCAGACTTTATTAATATTTTCTATGAGAAGAATTACCGTTAATATTTCAGTATTTTTTCAATTTTTAAGCATAGCTCTTTTTATGATTGTTTAATCAATTCATAAAGAAGAATAGGCCCCTGCTTAGTATGTCAGGTCCCATGTATTGAGTTCTAAATCCTTATTTTAGCTCATGCACACTGATGAAATTTTTCCACAAAATATTACTTTGTCTGTTTCTTATTTGCTTTTATCTAAAATTTGGACAAGTGAGATACAGTATAGGAGTATAAAGCAATAGCTCTCTTTTAAACAGCTTTTTCAGAAATTCTCCATTACTTAGTAACAAGTCTAAGGAATTCTTTTACCAGTTTTACTACCAAAAACACATTAGTTTTACATTGTCTTTTTGAACTAGTAATTTGTCTTTTGGAAATTCTTAGTATGATATTGTTTTGGAAATGCTGAGATGGTTTGTGGTTAAAAGTTAACAATATTAATTCATGAAACAGAGGGGATAGGTTATCCACAGGCGATAGTTTCCAAGGCCTCTGAAACTGTAGAGAGTATGGAACCCCACATACACTATGCTTTTTGCTTTTCACACGTGCTTGTAATAATGTACAATTTATTAATTGAGCATTGTAATATATTAACAATAACAACTAATAAGAAAATAAGACACTTATAGCCTGTTATAAAAAGTTATTTAAAAGATTTGAGTTTATTATTTTTGGAATTTTTTACTTACATTTTCCAGACTGCAGTTGACTGGGGTTAAATAAAATTCTGGGAAGCACAACTGTATGTGTGTGGGGGATCCACTCTTAAAATGATTGGTTTCCATTGCATATATATAGAAGCTGCTGTTTAGAGAATAAGTTCATCATCTTGGGACTTTCTTTGAAGTAGCTTGAATTAAAATATATAAGAGATATTACAGGCTAAACTGATATATTTGAGAATGGTATTTTTGTTTGATATTTTTTATAAGAGAAGAGTGGTGAAATCCATTTAAATTAGTTACGTGCTTATACTGTACTTTTCACATTCTACCTGGATTAGCATGATATTTTTAAAATCAAAGACTGAGATGTCTTTATTTTCTTACATGATTTTATATTAATTGAAACTTTAAGCTAATGAAAGTTTTATTTTATATATTCAAATGTTTTGTCTTGAATCCAACAAAATTTGCTAAGTTTCTTTAAAAAATTATTTTCTCAGAATATAAGTTTCATTTTTGTCTCACCCTACATTTAGGAAAAAGAGAAAAGAAGGGAAAAGATTTAAATACATATAGATCATTGTTGTCCCTCTTCAAAACTGTAATATTTATAAACAAGTATGTGGTATTTATGTGACATTTTTCTTTTGATTCAATCAAGATGAAGTAAAATGCGATAAATACAAATCGTTGTTAGATCTTTTCTACTTTTGAAACATGATTAATATAAACTGCCATCTAATTTCCAAAAGAAAAAAAATAATCATACATCTGAATACTCCGTGTCTTCTAAATTCTCTAAGTTTCGATTGTACTGTTTTGGTCTCTTAGGATAGAACAGTGCACTGGGAAGCTGCAAACAAGATCCCCATCTGTGAGTCCAACTTACAAAGAAGATGGACAAAGTATTATCCCAAAGAATTGTGTAAGATCAGATTTTACTTTTCTTTTTCGTTGTTTAAAAATAACTCCACAATGTTTCAATTTCATATTGTTAAAGTTCCAGTGATTACTCTAAAAACAGTGAATAAAGTCTGAAGGTTTTTGTGAGCATCTTGATGTCAAAGATAGTGTTGTGCTTATTATATTCCATGGTGCGCTTTCTGCCTTCACAGTAATCGTAAGGCATGCTGATCAGTCTTCCTTGCCCTTGCACATCTAAGCATAAGTTTGAAACCATTTATTTTTAAAAATTTCCTTCCTTCCTTTATTTAGAGTAACCAAGTAGATAACCAAATGTTGATAAAATTGAAAAGAAATTGGGATTAACTTGCAGTGAAGTAGGAAATACTGATTTTCTGATGAAGTTGAATTGTTTATATCTTTAAAAATGAATGCCTCTCTTGAATTTATGTGTTGAACAAGCTTTGTAATGAGGAATTGTGCTTTCTTGCTAGAGTTTTTATTGATTAACTCTGCTATCTTGGATAATGTGATTTTTATTTGTAAGAGGGGTCATATTGCTTTAAAGTAATTCATTGCATTTTCTTCAGTGACAGTTTAAAGATCTGTCATTAAATAAAATTTGATATAAAGGGCAGCCCACTTTTAATAATGACCATGTAACTGTAATCAATACATTTACTTAAAGAAGGTAGGTACATTTTTTATTTAAGGAGTTTTTGTTCACAAAGAAAAACAGAAAAAGGAAGGGACCACCCGTAGAAGTGGTAATGAATTTTAATGTAGTATATAAATAACAGAATCTCAACATTTTGTTGAATAGAAATTTGGAGAACTAGTAAAATATGCAGAACATTTTAGTCTATTATTCTTCATCACTTTGTATTAATTTAAGTAATCATAGGAAAATGGGCTTATTCATTGGTAATGAGGCTTTTGAAAGGCATGAAAATGATGTGTCAACAAATTTAATTTCAAAATAATACTAGTGGGGCTGTAAAATAGTCATTACTGTTTTATACAGAATTATCTTTATAAGCTTTTAGAGCTTTCAGGTCTAGGTACAGATCTGAGGTTGTCTTCAGTTAATTACAGTTTAAATCTGGTTGATAAATATGTAATATAATAAATTATACACAGGAAAAAACATGGCATTTTTATTTTTTAGAAAGTAAAGAATCAGTATAATTGTATTTTCATGATGCAAGTCCAAAGCTTATTACTGTTTATATTCAGTGTATGAGTGGGAATTAATTTAAGGACAAAGAACTTCTTGGACATCAACACCAAACGTCCCTGTTAGCTAATTTTAACAAGAGTAAATAATTTGTCTTTTCAAGTGTTTTCCCCTCCCCCGCCACTTTCAAGCTACTGTGGTATACCATAATTAAAACTTTTTCTGAAAGAACTTACAGAAAGGAGTCTGGATTAATTTTTAAAGTATTCTTTTGATTTTTTTTTGAAATCTAGTTACTGCATGAACATATTGTTAAGACATCTCATAGCCCTAAGCAGCTGAAATAAATAGTTATTAGTTAGAATTGAGAATGTTAGCTTAGTTATAACAGAATCCTTTCCTC
>RJWT010052601.1:0-10538 GCA_004365215.1 Cuniculus paca | reverse complement strand
TGCTCTGAGCAGATGGTCAGACCACAGGCCCTAGACTGCAATGTCAGTGAAACACCAAAGCACCACAGGCATCCAATTGCATTTCACCTCAATAGCTATCAACCCAGTCTATGTTTCTCTGGATAACCTGGTCACTTATGGTGGGGGGCGGGGGGTAGGCGCGGGGGGGGTGTTTGGTACTTCTTGTTTGCCAGCCTGGGTGCCGGAAGGGGCTGGGGTCTGGCTGTTTCCAGTCCTGCGGCAGCCCGCGCTTGGCGCTGGTTCCCAGTCTGGGCTTGCTTGCTGGTGTGACCTTATTCTCTGTCCCCCCACTCTGCGAATGGCCGAATCATTTTCTTTAATCCTCATAGAAAGCCTATAGATAAAGATTGGCTATCCTAATTGAATTATTATTAAATGCACGCCTAGTAAAGTGATTTGATAAAAAAAAATAGTAAGGTAGAGTAACTTGATCAAAATCACAAAAGCAGGAGTTGATAGAGTCAAAATTTAAAGCAAAGCAGCCTATATGTAGCGTTTAGTCTTAATCATTATGCTACTTCTCCCCTATAAATATTTTCTGTTATTATTGTATGCTATGGTTCTCTCAATATTAATCCTTAGTAAACATCATTGAACAATGGAATTACACCCAGACTACCTTTAGTGGTTTATTTTAAATACTTTGTATACAGATAGGAAGGCTCTAAATGAATTCTATAAACTGAAATGATGGTGTTATTAGACATATGATGGGGCTGTCACTTCATCCTACTATTAGCTGGAAACCAAGAACACGGCTAACTTTTTTTTTTAAAAGAATACAACCAAACAAAATAAAACAGAGTAGAGTCAATCACAACAAAACAATGAACGTGGTATTTGACTTCTAAACAGGGTAAAAAGCAATCGATAATGGCTACCATAATGCCTCTTGTTATCTGCAATATACCTACCCATACCATCAGGGATAAGTAAAATCAAACAAAATACAACAAAATAAAAACAGTAAAACAAAAACAAAACAAAACAAAGCAGAACAATGTAAGCAATACAGAACTTCAAGATACTAGTAAAACAGCATTGGCTACCATCATGTTCATTATCTTCAGAATAGTTGCCTACACCTTCAGACATATTACAATCAAACCTCACAGAATAGAGTAAAATCAATCAAAACAAACAATGAAAGCCATACAGCATTTCTAAACAAGATAATTGGACATCTTTGATGGCTGCAATTCTATTTTAAAGATAACAAAACACTGCTAACTCTTATATGGACTCTGGTCTTCAGTTCTTTTCTTCATTTTTTAATTCCAATTTCCACTAAGAAACTGAGACTCCATGGTGGATTGTTCCATGGCCTAGAATGGATTTTAGTAAACTACTAATGTGATGATGCCCTACTTTGAAACCCTAGATCAATTTTCTAATAACTTAAAATGCCCTATAACACTAGTAAGAGCTGATCAGGATTTATCACTTATCTAACGAATCCTCTTTTGTTAAGAAAAAAAAAATACCCATCTGGTAAAATCTTTGATAGAGATTGCAGGTGCAAACATTACTTGTTACATTCCTCCTCCACTATGAGAAAAAAAAAAAAAAAAGAAAAGAAAAGAAAAGAGAAAGGTAAAATACCTTGACTCACCTGAGCAAACCTAATGCCATCCTGTGAAGTAGTCTTTATCTGTTTAAAGTGTTAATGAGGCACTGAGCCTGTTCTTAAAAACATAATCTCCACTCTCCAAAGCCAATTAAAAAATCGAAAGACATTCTCTAGTGTGGGGTAGTAAAATGTAGTCTTTTATTCTATTTTTCTTCTTTCCTATGTAGAAAGTAAGAATCCATAAATTTCAGTCCATCCCCATGGGAACTGGGCAGAAGAAGAGACGGATTCCAAGGTCGTGTGTAACAGCAGAGGGAGACCTGTTTGCTCAGCATGGAAGGTGACTTCTCTGGCAGGGCAGCGCAGCATTCTAGGCTCACTCCCCAGGTCGGGGAGATGACATTCAGGAAAAGATAACTCGGCGCTGGACATCGGGAGGTTGCTTAGGAAGGACCCAGGGTGGTGTCATCACGGAGGGATGCAGCCGTGCAGCTGACTCATGCCTCCTGGTATTCTGACAGATGATAAAATGGCTGAATTTAGCAATATCCACAAAATATCTAAAAATGAAAAGCTCTTCTGAGCTAGAATCTCATTTCTAAGAATTTATCTTACACGTATACTTGGCTATGTGACCAGGATGAACATACATCTGTGTTACTGTGTTTTGAAACACAAATATCCCTTCAGAAGGTTGTAGAAAGTGTACTATTTCCTCATAAATGATATAAAATCACGACTTTTAATATATTTACTATGAAATGAGTTTACATGAAAAATTAGTAGGTAAAAAAGGCAAGGTTTAGGACCATGTGTGTAGAATATTCTCATTCACAAAAAAAGAATTCTTATCCATCTATCTATTTTTAGTATATTAATAGTAATACTTTCTAGTGGTTGCCCTTGGGAAAGGAGGACTACAGGAGAGTCTGGAGAGAGAGAAAGAAGCTTAAAACTTCCTTAAATGTCGTATGTCTTAGCTTGGGCTTCTGTAACAGAATATCACAGATTGGTAGCTTAAACAACAAAAATGTGTTTTCTCTCAGTTCTGGAAGCCACAAGCCTAAGATCTGAGTGCCAAAATGGTGAGGTACCTTGTGAGGAGCCTCTCTGCCTGATTTGCAAATGAGTGCCTTCTCATGGTGTCCTTGCATGGTAGAGAGAAAGAGCAAGAGCCAGCTCTGTGGTGACTCTTCTCCGTAGAAACACGAATCCCATCATGAGGACTGCATTCTTGACCTCAGCTACACTTGATTATCTTCCCAAGGCCTTCTCTCCAAATTCCATCACACTGGGGATTAAGGCTTCAACATGTGAATTTAGGGGGATACAGTTCAATCCATGGCACCATGTATATGCTACAAACATTTTACAGTGTCTCTGTGTGTTTCCTATTCAGTTAATTTAAAATTTTTGTTTTTCTTTGTTTCAGGACAAAGGGCCTAACTGTAAATATACCTGGTCTATTTGAGCAAATATTGGACTCAAACAATCCTGGCTATATTATGTTTAAATGTCTTGGTTATCTTGGTATATTATTCATGTAGGGTTGTCATAACAAAATGACACAGGGTGAGTGATTTAAATAACAGAGATTTATTTCCTCAGAGTCCTGGAGACCGGAAGTACAAGATCAAGGTGCCCAAATCATTGGTATCTGGTGAAGTCTCTCTTCCTGACCTGCACATGGTGACTTCTCAGCATGTCCACAGGAAACCTTTCCTCTCTTGAGAGAACAAGAGAAAAGAGGGAGGAGAAAGGAGAGAGGGGAGAAGCCAGCTTGTCAGTTTGCCTGCTTTCAGGAAATAAAACTACAGCAATACTTCAAAACAAGGTGAGGGACAGTGAGAGGGAGGAAGAAAGATTACTTCTATTTCTTCATCCTCTTATTGGGACAGCAGCTCTGTCAGATGAGCTTGGTCCTCATGACCCCATTTAGTCTCAGTTACCTGTTTCCTGACCCAGCCTCCGAATACCATCACATTGGGGGTCATGGCTTTGACTTGTGAATTTGGGGGAGGGAGATACAAGTCTGCTCATAACATCTGCTAAATAAATTTTATTCTGAATGCTGGAACTTTTGTTTTTTTGGTACCGGGGATTGAACTCACGACCTCGTGCTTGCTAGGCAGGTGCTTATGCCACTGAGCTAAATCCCCAACCCGGCAGGAACATTTTTTACTCAGCCTGGCATTTCACCACTAACAGCCCTCAGCTTGTGCTCCTTTTAGCACCATGAGATGCATGTGAGGAGGTAAGCATATGAGCAAGAGAGTGCGAGGCGGGAAACGTTGGCAGGTGCTTCTGCACCTGATAGTGTTTATGGTCTTCATGTTCTGTCATCACCAGAGCTCTCACCTCATCCTAGGTCAAAAACAACCACTAGAGGACACAGAAACACAAATCACCAATTTTTTCACTGTTTTCAGAATGTGTCAGATTAGCTGAAACAAAGTGATCAGTGGAATACAGCTGTGTCCGGAAAGACTTACCTGTCTCAGTTGTCAAATAAGGTAACGTCCCTTTTCTCCCCTTTGGATTTTAGTGGGATTAGGTCAGCTGTTAGGCAGAGAGCTTCGATGCAGTGGTGAGGGTTTCAGCGGCTTTCGCCCTGGTTTCCTGAATTCTGCCATCTCTGGAAGCAATCTTGTCTCCTGTGGTTAACTTCCTGTCTCTGGAGGAGATCCTTGATTGTCTGAGCTGGTGTTTTTGCTTACAGTGCTTTCTAAAGCAGAGCAGGGGGCACCAGCATGTGCATGACATACGCAGAGGAGAAAGATGAGGAAGAAAGACATCAAAGGAGTCAGAGGTCACGTGGTCACTCAAAGCCGTGGTTGGCCCTCCTTGTGATACTCCAGCGCTTCCTACAGCTTTCCGAATAAAGGCCTACTGGTCTACCAGGGGCTCTGCAGTCTGGTCTTAGCCTCATCCCCACATTCCCCTCTCACTCTGCTCTCAGTGCTTTACTTCTGCTCTATGATCAGCATCAATTTTATTTTCACATTCCTTTGCCCTGGTAACTCTTATCTCCTACAATATTCAGAGAAAGCCTCTCTTAGACCCACAAGTTAAGTACCTCTTTACTGACACTATACACCACTCATTTCCCTCCGCCCTTCCCTCTCTGTCCCTTTTTCCATCTTTCTGTCTCTCTCTGTCCTCCTTGCCCTCCATGTCCTATGTTACGACTGACTTCTGGATCACATAAGCACAGGTACTAGACCACATCGCGTGTTTACAAAACATCTTTCGAGTGAATAGAACATCTCTGAATGACCTACGGAGTCTGATCTCTGTTCATAGCACTCAGAACTTTGCTCTAGTGAAAATTCATGATTGAAAAAGACCCATTTGGAGGGACCACCAGTGGGTTTTCTGCTCACCAGGCATTCAGTGCCAGAGGTTCCTGCAAGCTCGCCAGTTTGCCAGCTTTTCGGAGGTAAAACTACAGAAACATTTCACAATATGAGCAGTAAGATAAGAGCAGAAGGCAGAGCTGTGCACTCTTACCCTAGGAGCTGATTAAACACCCATTCATTCATTCATTCATTCATCCATAGCCTTACCTGTAGGCAGCCCCCTCGCTATGTTCAGGGAAGGAGATACAGACCCTACTCTCCTGGAATGCAAAACTTGTTTGGATAATAGATGTGTGAAAAAACCCACAGCTGATGTTTGACTTTGAGCATTTAAAGTTTACGAGTCCATGGTGCTATGTCCCGTGCTGAGAGACCTGAGTGTGTGAGAGAATCAACTCTTAGCTGGCAAGTGAGCTTAACAGGCAGTCCAACATGTAAACATACACTGGCTTTAATCTTTTTTAATCTTCTCTTTTCCAAATTGAGGGGTCCATAACTCTTAATCTGTTCCTGAGAGGAGAAAATGCATAATTTCGCTGTACTGTTTTGTAAGAAAATGTGTTCCATAATAATTTTTGAGAATTCAGATATTTGCCAAGGACATTTGCAGGTTCGTCCTGTACTTACTGTACATTTCGGTAGGTACATTTAAAAAACTATCTTAAAGATATTTCTGGAAAGGAATAGGTAGGAAAATTGGAAATAAAGCCAAAATTTCATTTTCAGCATGAAAAGAATTTCCCATTTAGTCCAAAAAGATCGGATTCCTACTAAGACTTAGAAATGCAAATGCTGCTCCTAAAAAGGAGGCTCCCCCATACCCCCGAAGTGCATTTAGGGCTAAAATCTAGGGCACACCTTCTGCAAAAAACACATTAAGAAAATATTTAGCTTCAAATTGTCTCAAACTAGGCAATTTGGGAATATACAGCACATTGAATACTGATTTGAGGTGGGCAAGTTTGGAAAACCTTATAAGAAGGGTGAAAGGTAAATTTCTTTCTTTTGACAAATGTGTCTATGGCAGGCAAATTTCAGGAGCTGTAAGATGCTTGATTGCTTGGAACTGAAACAGTTTGTTAAAGAATAAGAAAGGACAGTATGCACTCTGGTGAATTCTACTCTAATTAAGTTGGTCATAGCTGTTTTTGTTCTAGAACATCTTGTAAACTTTAATAGTACTGAGTTCATGCTAATATGCTTTCTTGGCTTCAAAAAACATTTCTATCAGTAGTGATTGCATTCAGTAGAATCTAAGGTCGGACTGATCAAATCCAGTGTGGTCTGGCAATCAGATCCATAAATAATTCAAATGGTAGAGCTGATAGCCTTTTAAAAAATTAATACTTTATAAAACAAAATTTTATTCTCAAAATCAAGTAGAGCCAACTCCATGCTTTTTTAAAATTTTATTTTAGAATGAAAAAAGACTAAAACTCATACAGCATTTCAAAACAAAATAATAGAAAATTAGCAATGGTTAATATGTTGCATATTGTTATCTTCAAAGTAGTCACTTAGATTACAAAATAGACATGAAAAAATGATAAAAAAATGAAAGCACAAACAATTCTTTCTGATGAACTAATAGAGATTAGTAGATAATGATCTATCATCTATGATAATTATATCATAATTATATATAATATATATCTCATATTATGATAGATCATTATCTACTAATCTCAGTTACTTATTATATATATACACACACACCTGTATATGTAATCTTTTCCCTTCTTTTTTCCTCCTTTTCCCCATCTCAGTTATTCTTTCCTTTTGAGAAGTTTCTTCCCCTTTCATTTTCACAATATCAATTGTATGTTTTGAATCTTATTTATTCTCAGTTTCTTATACTAGTGAGACAATACAATGTTTACACATGTGAGTCTGATTTATTTCACTTATGAGTATGATCTCAAGTTGTATCCATTTACTTATAAAAGCCTCACGTTTACCCTTCTTCATAGCTGAGTAGTACTCCATTGTATAAAACTACCACATCTTTTTTTTATCCATTCCACAGTTGATGGGCATTTGGGTTGTTTCCAAGATTTAGCTATTACAAATTATTCTGCTATAAACATGGGTGCACATATATTGCTGTGATATGATGTTTTCAGTTATTCTGGGAAAATACCCAGAAGGGAAATAGATGGATTGAATGGGACCTCCAATCCTAGTTTTTTGAGATATCTCCACACTTGTTTCGACAGCGTTTGTACCAGTCTACACTTGCACAAACAGTGGAGAAGAGTTCCTTTTTCCACAGAGCCCTGCTGGCATTTGTTATTGGTTGATTTCTTGAGGATAGCCATTCTTTCTGGAGTGAGATGGAATCTCAGTGTTGTTTTAATTTGCATTTCTCAAATGACTAATGATATTGAACATTTTTTCGTATATTTATTTGTCATTTGTATTTCTTCATCTGAGAAGTGCATATTCATCTCAGATGCCCATTTTTGGATTGGGTCTTTGAATTTGGGAAGGCCTCATTTTTTTCAATTGTTTATATGTTCTAGATAGAAGTCATTTGTCTGAGGGACAGTTGGTTAAAATATTTCCCACTCTGTGGGTGTCTTTTCACTCTGTTGGTGATTTCTTTGGATGTGCAGAAACTTTTAATAAGATGAGATCCCAGTTTGATCTTTTGAAGTATTTCCCATGCACTTTGGGTTATGCTCATGAACTGTCTGCCTATCTCTGTGTCTTCAAGATTTCTACCTACTTTTTCTTCCAGTAGATTTAGTGTTTCTGTTTTAATATTTAGATCTTTGATCCATTTTGACTTTAGTTTAGTGCATGGTTATAGACATGTGTCTAGTTTTAGTCTTTGGCCTATGGAAATCCAGTTTTTCCAGCACTATTTATTAAAGAGGCTATCTTTCTTCCATTTAACATGTTTGGTCCCTTTGTTAAAGATAAGATGGCTAACTGTCTTTGTAGTTGTGTCTGCATCTTCTAATCTATTCTACTGATCCTCAGTCTGTTTTTTTTGTTTTGTTTTTTGCCAGTACCATGCTGATTTTATCACAGTAGCTTTATAGTATAATTTCAAGTCAGGGATTGTGATGCCTCCTTCCTTGCCTCTGTTGCCCTGGATTGCCATTGCTATTCTAGGTCTCTTCTATTTCCAGATGAATTGTCGGAATGTTTTCTATATATCTGTGAGGTATGCTAATGGTATTTTGATCAGGATTGCATTAACAGGATTCTGTATAACATTTTGTGAGTATGGCCATTTTTACAATGTTGGTTCTTCCTATTCATGAGTAAGGGATATCTTTCCATTTTCTGATAGCCTCTACAATCTCCTTTTTCAGAGAACTGTAATTTTCAATATATAAATCTTTTACATCCTTTTTTAGATTGATTCCTAAGTATTTCATTTTTTGGATGTTATTGTGAAAGGTGTTGTTTCCCTAATTTCTCTCTCAGTGAGTTTGTTGTTTGTGTACAGGAATGCTATGATTTTTGAGTGTTGACTTTGTATGCAGCTATGCTGCTGAATTTGCTTACTAACTCTAGTAGTCTTTTGGTAGAATTTTTGGAGTCTCGTATGTAGAGTATCACGTCATCTGCAAATAATGATAATTTAACTTCTAGGAATCTGTCCATTTCTTCTGTGTTTTCCATCCTATGTGAATAAAGATTTTTGAAGTAGGTATTGATGATCTGTATTTCCACAGGATGTATAGTTATTTCAACTGTTTCATTCCTTATTGCATGAATTTGAATTTTTTCTTTCCTTTTCTTGATAAGGTTGGTTAGGGGTTTATCAATTTTGTTTATTCTTTCAAAGAATCAACTCTTTGATTCATTAATTCCTTGTATTGTTTTCTTAGTTTCAATTGTGTTAATTTCTACTCTGATCTTTACAATTTATTCCTTTCTATGAGCTTTGGGCTTGACTTGCTGTTCTTGTTCTAGAAGCTTGAATTGCAGCATTTGGTTGTTTATTTGTGCTTATTCTGTTTTCCTGATGTGAGTATTCACTGCTGTAAATTTCCCTCTTAGGACTGATTTCATCATGTCCCACTGGTTCCAGTATGTTGTATTTGCATTTTCATTTGATTGTAGATATTGTTTAATTTCTTCTGTCACCCACTGGTTGTTCAGTAGGGCTTTATTTAATTTCCATGTGTTTGTGAAGTTTTTGTGGTTTCTTTTGCCATTGGTTTCCAATTTCATTACGCTATGTTCAGATAATATATATGGGATAATTTCAGTTCCTTTACATTTACTTAAGCATGTTCTATGAGCTAGTATATGGTCTATTTTAGAAAACATTTTGTGTGCAGCTGAGAAGAATGTGCATTCTGATGTTGTTGAATGCAAAGCTCGGTAAACATCTAGTTAAGTCCATTTGTTCACATGTTTGATCCAGTTCTGTTATTTCTTTATTGACTTTTTGTCTAGTTAATCTATCTCTTTGTGACAATGGGGTTTTAAGGTCCCTGTTACAATTGTGTTATTGCTTATTTGATTTTTCATGTCTGTTAAGATTTGTCTTATATAGTTGGGTGCTCCTGTATTTGGTGTGTGTATATTCGTGATTGTTATCTCTTCCTCTTGAATTTTTCCCCTAACAAGTACGTAGTGACCTTGTCTCTTTTGGTCATTTTTGGTTTGAAGTTCACATTGTCTGCAAAATGAATAGCTTTCCTGTTTTTTTCTGAGTTTCTGTTACCTGGAGTACTGTTTTCCATCCTTTGACTTTCAGTCTATGCATTTTTTTTTTGAATTGTATGTGTTTCTCGTACACAGCATATTGTTGGATCTTTTTTCTTGATTCATTCTGCCGATCTATTTATTTTGATTTGTGAATTGAGGCTATTTGCATCGATGGTTAAAACTGATACATATGGGCTTATCTTTTTCATGTTATTTTCCTGTTGCTGGTTCCCTGATTTTCCCCTCTGTTTAATTGCTTGCCCTGCCTGGTGATTTCTTTCTGTTGTTGTTCTGGGAATTGTGGTCATTTTTATTTCTATCTAGAATGTCATTCAATACTCTTTCTAGGGTTGGTTTGATGGACCTGAATTTCTTTAGTTGGTCTTTGTCATGAAAGTATCTTATTTCTCCATTAATTTTAAAAGACAGTTCTGCAGGGTACAATAATCTGAGTTGGAAGTTGTTCTCTTTTAGGGTTTGAAATACTTCCCCCCAAGCTCTTCTTGACTTGAGGATTGTGTTGAGAAGTCAGCTGTGATTCTAATGGGCTTTCTTTTATAGATGATCTGTATCTTTTCTCTAACAGTTTTTAATCTTCTGTTTTTGTGCTGAACTTCTGGGATCTTGATTATTATATGTTTGGGTGTAGATTTATTTAGGTTATGGCTAGTTGGAGTTCTATATGTATCACTTATCTGTATTTCAGATTCTGTTCCCATGCTTGGGAAATTTTTGACTATTACTTCTGCAAATAGTTTTTTTTTTTTTTTGCGGCACCGGAGATTGAACTCACAACCTTGCGCTTGCCAGGCAGGCACTTAGGCCGCTGAGCTAGATCCCAGCCCATGTTTTTGAGACAGGGTCTCACTATGCCGTTCAGGCTGGCCTTGAGCTCACTTTGTAGCCCAGGCTGG
>RJWT010052600.1:0-10540 GCA_004365215.1 Cuniculus paca | reverse complement strand
TTCTAGGCCAGTCTTGGCTACAAAGTGAGTTCAAGACCTGCCTGAACTGCATAACGAGAACTTCTCACAAAAAAACAAAGAAATGGGTACTCCTTCTTAAAAATCTCTTTGTTTAAAAGAATGTAAAGTACACAGTGCTAGCTGGCAGTATCACCAAACCATTCTGAGAAATAATTAAATATAATCCTGGGTTCCTAGGAGTAGGAACTTTAGACAAATGAATAGGGCCAAGTTAAAAAAAAATTAAAGAGAGCTCAGGGAAGTGGACAAACTATTTCTCCTGAGGCCTTTGCAGCTTGGACCTTGGTAAAATCAGTTTTACATCTGTTAAGCACCAGTACCCACAGAGTTTCTGTTTTAGAACAGAACAAGGGCTAGAAAAAAAATCAAGGCTTCCCACTGTGCCACCAGCTCCTGGGGGAGACCCAGAGCTAGATGAAACTTTTAAAGAAACTCCTCAACCTTTGCCTCCAGACTGTTTAAAGAGAAAATAGTCTAAACATTGTATGTCTAAATACCTACAGACTGTTGTTTCCTGATGGTGACTAGAAATTATTTTAATAATCAAAATCAGCTCATAGTCCTGGACATCAGATGTTTGATTTTAAACTGCTGAAGGTATTAAAACAGAGTGTATTAAGTAATGGTGCTCAGAAATCATTCACCATAGAATCAATTATGGGAAAACACCAACTGACCCTAAGTGATGTTAGATAGCTTGCTCATGCTTGCTTATTGCCTAGTCGCTATCTTCATTTCAGTATGTGGCTACTGGAAACACATCCTATGCCAGAGCAGGGGCAGCTGTGAGCCTGCATGCCTCTTCTGCCCTGAACACCATGCTGTCCTACCACCAGGGTTCCACCCAGGTGCACCTCTGCCCATACTGAGAGCCCTGGCACCTGCTCTTTCATGCTCACTTGCAGTGGCGACACTTACATCATTAAATGGCAACCGTGTCTGTGGCCTGTAGTGAAACTGTATGGGTGTGATAGTGCAGGCACAAGTAGAGGGTGGGGCACAGAGTCTGTGCTGCGATGAATGAGATGACTGAGGCAGGTCAGCAACAGAGACTATGCAGCCAAAAGCACCTTCTTCCTTTCTGCTTCCCTGTGCAAGGCAGAGTACATTGGCCCACACCTGTAGTCCCAGCTACAGGAGAGGCTGAGGTGGGAAAAGCATTGAAGTCTAAGTAATGCTTTCTTCTTTAAACATGGCTAAGTGTAAAGGACAAAATTATGATGATATTTTACAACTGGAATTTTACTGTAAGAAAGAAATTGGTCAAAATTGCCTTATGTTCAGACTTTCTTTACACTAAAGAATTAATCCTTATTTTTGCTCAAATGTAAATGTAAGCCACAGAAAAACCAGACCCCTCTGACCTTTGATTATTGACATCCTTTGATTATTGGTTTCATTCTCTGTTTGCCTAGACAGTTAGTCAATCGTATTTTTTGTGTCTAGAGGCATGTTTTACTAAGGATTAGAAATCCACTTTGGGAAAGCTCTTGATCTTGTTTTTCTACATGTAAAATGGTCAGTGGTTAGTTCTTGTGCCATACTTGGAGTCACTTTTCTGTCCTTTTCCATTGCCTTCCCCTTTAGAAATAACACAGTTTACAACAGTATTTGGTCCTAGGCAATTCTCTCCTCTGGGGCTCCTGAATTTCAGGACCAAGTTTCCAGAATGGTGAGCTTTTCCTCCCTGGGACCCTACCAGAGTGAAGCTGATCTTCACTTATCTCTGGTTATATTCAAAAACTGGTCTAGATTTAATCCTAAGGCTGTCAAAAAATAGATGTACAAGATTTAGTCCAAGTTTATCTGCCTTGTAGTCCTCGGGCAGAACTAGATATTAACTCCTCTTCCTTCTCCCCTCAAATATGGTGCTGATTGGTTTTATAACATAGAACAGACTGACTGATTTTTATAACATAAAAATGAGTTTAATAACAGTTTTAAGTTAGTACAAATATTAAAAAACAGGTGCAGCCCCAGTCCCAGAAGGACTGCCTCTTATCATGATTTCACTGCAGAACATTTTACAGGCCAGTCACTATTCTCAGAGATAATCTCTTTCTACACCCAAATATGGTCTGCTCACGTCCCCCATGGAAATAGTTAAAATTACCTTTAACAGTCTGTCCTATTAGAGGGAGAATTTATATGTGACTATCAAAACACTAGTTTTGGTCATCAACTGTGACCAGGCAAATACTATGGCTATCAAAAAACAGTGAGTAACATGTATAGCTCGATATTCCAATCACATAAACCGTCAGCCTAGGGCCCATTTTAAAAACTGACTTTGCTTTCACAGATATAAAAAGTTTTATTCCATTTGATCCTTATTGCAAGACATCTTTGGTAGTTGACCTAAAAAAAGTTCTGACTAGTCCATTTACAGTTATAAACTTAAGAACTATCAGAGAGTTATCATAACTCAAATTGCAAAAAAAAATGCACTCTTATTTTATAAACAAATTGTCTCACGCTTGTTAGTCTATCTGTCTATTCTGTAAACAACTGTTTATTTTGAGCTAATTTTTGTTCTTTTTGAGTTTTGATTTTTAAAATACTTGTCTGTAATTTAAGTTGGCTTACAGATAAATGTCATCAAAATTACAGACATACTTCCACCTAAGTTTCCAGCTGGTTAAAATAATGTCAAAATCACTTTAATGAATATAATACATACAGTTGTCAGTGTGCAATGATTCAACAATCTTTCACTGATTAAAATAATGTGTTATTTGTTAAGATCTAATACTCACACATCATCAAAAGTTATTAAGATTGTTACATGGACATACTTTAGGATGGGGGAGCTATTGGACAGGGCTCCCTTTGGTGAATTAAGAAGCAGCTGCCTGGGAAAAATCTTATATCAGCCTTTGTTTGTTAAGGGGGCCCTAGAAGTTCCATTGCTTTATGGGAGAAACCTTGATAAATTTTGATAAATGTACTACTGTGATATAATTGCATTGATAATCATCAAAAGGTTAAGTTTTCAATAAATAAAACAAGGTTTTATTATTAAAATATGCTTTTGGTACAAAACTAAATTAGGAAACAAGTTTTCATGTGACTATGAGAATTCATTGTTGACAACCTCATGGTATATTAAATACATTAATGCCTTGAAGATGTACAGATTTCTAAAATATAAAGTTTGGTTTGTTTACAGTAATTTTTTTTAAAAGAATACAACCAAACAAAATAAAAAAGAGTACAATAAATCACAACAAAACAATGAACATGGCACATGACTTCTACACAGGGTAAAAGGCAATCAATAATGGCTTCCATAATGCCTCTTAGTATCTGCAATATACCTGCCCATACCACCAGGAATAAATAAAATTTAAAAAAAAGTACAAAATAAAACCAGTAAAAACAAAAGAAAAATAAAACAAAGCAGAACAATGTAAGCAATACAGAACTTCAAGATACTAGTAACACAGCAGTAGCTACCATGCTTCTTGTTATCTTCAGAATAGTTGCCTACATCTTCAGACATATTACAACCAAACAACACAGAATAGAGTAAAATACATCAAAACAAAACAATGAAAGCAATACAGGGTATCAAAACAAGATAATTGGACATGTTCAATGGCTGCAATTATATATTTTGTTATCTTTCAAAAAGCTGTCCATGCCATCGAGTATAATAAAATCAAACAGATCAGAATAAAATGAAACTAATCAGAACAATGAAGACAATATGAATTTCAAATCATCATCATAGATTAACAGTGGTCACTTCCTTCCCTTTTAGATAATTCTTTCCCAACATGTATTGCGCATTTTGGATCCCACTAACTCCTTTAGTTTGTTATACTATGGAGACAACACAAAATTCACCCATGTGACTCTGAACCATTTCATCCATGAGCATGATCTCAAGTTGTCTACAAAACCCTTAAGGTTATCTTCCTTTATAGCTGAGTAGGTTTCTGCCACATAAAATGCCATGTCTTTCTTATCCATTCTGTAGTTGATGGGTAAGTTACCCCTAATTTTTTTTTTCTGACTCTCTGTCACATAGGGCATTGTTCTCTCTCCTTTGATTTTCAGTCTATGAATTTTCTTTCTAGTTAAATGTGTTTCTTGTATAGAGCATACTGATGGATTCTGTCTCCTGATCCACTCTGCCTGTGTTTCTTTCTATTGGTGCATTGAAGCCATCTACATTAATAGTTATGGCCCTCTTGCACTGAGTTGTCTCTGCCATGCTATTTTCCTGCCACTGGCTCCCTATTTTTCCTCTCCATTCAATTGACTGCCCGCACTTGATGGTCCCTCTCTGCTGTTGTTCCTGATACCATGGTCCTTTCTATCACTCTCTAGAATGTCCTTTAGTATTCTTTGTAGGGTTAGTTTGGTTGTCATGAATTCCTTGAATTGTTCTTTGTCATGAAAGTATCTTGTTTCTCCCTTAATTTTGAAAGACAGTTTTGCAGGGTACATCAGTCTGGGTTGGAAGTTGTTTTCTTTCAGGACTTGCAATACTTCACTGCAGCCTCTTCTTGCCTTGATGGTTTGTGTTGAGGATTCTGCCATGATTCTGATGGGTTTTCCTTTATAGGTGATCTGTTTTTTTTCTCTAACAGCTTTTAATATTCTGTTATTATGTTGAATTTCTGGGATCTTGATTATTACATGTCTGGGTGTAGATTTGTTTTGGTTATGGCTAGCTGGAGTTCTATATGCCTCACTTATTTGAATGTCATTTCCTTTTCCCATGCTTGTGAAGTTCTCAGAAATTATTTCTGTAAATAAGGTCCTGTTGTCATTTGTCTTGATCCCTGCTTTTTCACTCACATTTTTAATTCTTAAGTTATGTTTCTTCGAATTGTCTTGCAGTCATTGAATTGTTACTTCCTGATCCTTGTTATATTTAAGAGATCTTTCCTTTTGCAATCACATGCTGTGAACCTGTCTTCAAGGTTTGAAAGTCTATCTTCAGTTTCTTTCAAATGTTTTTTCCAGTTTTCAATGGAGTTTTTAATTTCCCAGATATCTCTTTGAATCTGTTTCATGAATTCTAAATCTCTCTTATATTGTTCATTCATGGTTTCCCTTATTTTCCTATGCTCTGCTATTTTTTATGTGTATTCTCTTTAGAGGTACTTAGTAATTCTTTTATTATGTTTTTCATTTCTTCTTTTTCCTGGGTTAGTATTTCTGTTCTAATTTCTTTTATAGCCTCATGAAGTAGTCTTTACTTCAGTTGATATCACTTCAGACATTTCAGGTGTGCGACTCCCAATTTCTTCTGTGTTCACCTCTCCTGGACTTGGGATGCTTGAGTTGGATGCCAGAGATTGTTTTTCCTTCTTCATCTTGACATATATCTGGGTTCTTCCAAGCATGTGGGGTCCCAGGCCCTTCCGGCATTGGTTACAATTTCTCTGAAGCAGAACTGTTTGATTTTTCTAGCCAGTGCTGGCTATGGGTATCTGATGGTGGGTGCCCATGCTTCTGCACTGAGCTGGGTACCGGCCTACAAGGAACCTTGGAGTTTGCATTGGAATGGAACTGGCCAGGGACTGTGGATATAAGCTGGCTAGGCACCTACACAATGTTGTCTGGAATGCTCATGGAAGCAGGACTCAGACCAAGCAACTTCTGCAGGTCTGCACTGAACCTGGAACTGCTGGAAGAATCCTGCAGCAGTCCTGTCCCCAGGGCTTATCCTGCCTGACTCCAAAATGGCTCCTGGCCAATTGCTCTCTCCTGTGGGAGGACCAAGTCCCTTGCACTCACCACCAACCAGCACAGACTTCAGTGTCTGCCACTCTCTTCCACCACTGTGCCTCTCCACAGAGACCTCTTGGGTCACCGCTGCCACCGCAATGGTGACCATGCATCCCCAGGCTCAACAGGTCCTCTCACATAGTGAGTCTGTCTCCAGGCTAAGGTGCCTCCAACTACCAGCTTCTTCTTCATTTAAGTTTCTCTTTTTACTCTCTCTGCGGGCTTCAATTCGTATTTTAGATTCTTCCTGGGTCCAGGGGACCCGCTTCCTTCCTTCTTGTCCTCTCCATGATGTTGTATTCCAGCATGTAAACTGTTTCTCTCAGAGAGACTGTTTACACTGCTGCTTACTGTTCCACCATCTTTCTGGAAGTCCACAGTAATAAGATTTTTATTTTAGATTCAGATATCTGCCTTTCTCTTATGCTCCAGCTTCTTGTAATAAGAGATACATGTCAAATCAATATGCAATGGGGTTTTCTTTGATGTTTTTGTTATATATGTGCTATTCCACCTAGAAATGCTAAGGTAGTAAAGAGTGGAAGCAGTGTCACAAATCTCTTCTATAACATATCATCAAAGGACAACAAATTAGGTGAGAGTTTCTTATGTACTAGATAGAGATGATTGACTAAAAGACTGTTTTATATCAAAATAGAGATTTAAATGTGTTACAAAAATAGTACGATAATTCTCATGACAAAAATATTATGTATGACTTTTGATCTCAAGTTTTCTTTGTAAATTATAACTGTTGTCCAATAACATTGTACAGAGATTCAACTAGGATACCAATGGTTGATTAGAAATAAGTCTTCTAGCTATACTTTATATTTCAAAATACTTGATATCTAGATAAAACTATAATAATTCAGCTCACTACTCCTTCTACAATGTTGACATCATTGAAGTTCTCTTCTGGGTGTTCAACAACTGAGGTTTAGAGACCAAAGCTAGAAAGTTAACTAGGCTAGGAGGACAGCCAATATTTTGGTTGTAGCTCTCCAAGGTCAATGAGGTCCTAGGACATGAAGGAACATTGTCTGTTACATGCTACAACTGGTAAGTTACATGACCTCTTGACCAAGGAATTTGCTGGGTCCTAGGGAATGGGAACACAGTGAACAGTACCAAAACAGGATCACTAGAGGCAAAATTCTCCCTTGCTTTCATAGAAATCAATTGGTCAAGCAAAGAATATGACTTATCCTGATAGCTGGCACTGACAGAAGAACTGAGAGGTTCTATACAGGTTTCCAAGGTTAATCCTGTGGAAACTTAACTGACCTTGATAGATAGCAAGAAGTTAATTAATACAGGTCTTACTTTAACGTGGTTTTGAACATCCACCAGAAAAGAATAATCAAAAATATATAAAATAGTGTCATAATGGTAAGCTAGATATAGGAAGGGGCTCCAATCACTAACCCCTTGTGTTGGTTTTCAGCTATACAGTAACTGACAACTTATGGTTTGTTAAGAATAAGTTACAGTAAAATATATAAGAATTCATAACTGTTAAACTACAGCATTACTACTCACATACTCACCTTTCTTTTAAAACACAATTGCAAAAACAAATAGGAAGAAAATATAGTTACCTCCACATACACAACTGCATCTTTATATCTTTACTTAGATGTTTTAAATCTGGTTGCAGAAAGTAAACACCCTCCATCAGAACTTCACTGGTGAAAGAATAATTCTGAGGAGCACACCTAATGCTCAAGTACTATAGAAGGACATCCCAACAAGAAAGTGGGATGGCCCAGTCAAGTTGATAACATGGGGTCGAGGGTATGTCTGTGTGTTAATAGACAGTAAAATGTCACTATGGATACCCCCTGGAATGCATGACCATGGAGAGAGGAACATCCCATCCCTTTGGTGGAGCCTGTTCCAGTCCTTCCTGCCAGCGTGAGCATTCTTGAAGATGACCCTGGAAGCAAGACCAAAAGTGCAAGAGATCCACACAGGCTACAAAACTCATGATACGGGAACAACTAAAGAAGACAACACAGGAGGCTTGCACACTGTTTACAAGGCAGGAATTCCCACAAACTCCTAAAAATATGTTTGCTGCTGTGATGGCCATCATAGGCTCTACACTGTTTCAACTGCTGCAATTGCAAAAACAAAAAGGGAGATATGTTGGGGAACAAAATTATAAATTGACGTAGTATCTCTCTGAGGCCTTCTTTTCCCTCCTTGTGGGCTGGTTTTGGAATGGGGAAATCCCACTCCTCTCAGTTAGTGATGCTCAAAGAGCAGGACAAAGACTTCTAAGAACAATACAAGGAAACTAGCGCCCAGGTGTGGGAATGAATCTTGACTTGTTTCCATTATGAATTTATTTATTTATTTATTTTTCAGCATCAGGGATTGAACTCAGGACCCCGCACTTGCCAGGCAGGTGCTTAGGACACTGAGCTAGATTCCCGGCCCTTGTCTTTTTGAGACAGGGTCTCACTATGCCATTCAGGCTGACAGTGAGCTCACTTTGTAGCCCAGACTGGTCTGGAACTCACAACAATCCTCCTGTCTCAGCCTCCCAAGTGCTAGGATTACAGGAGTAAGCCACCACACCCAGCTCCATTATGAATTTAAACGTGCCCATTCAATCACTCTTTCTATGCTGTTCCAGGAAAAGCACTGCACCCCTCACCCTGTATGGCTAAATAAAATGGTGGATAGCGGGAGATCCTTGGTCTTTGCTGCTAGAATATTAATTGTCCCAGAGCCCTATTTTCTCACAACTCTCATATCTTTCTTTTCTTTACCACTGTGTTCCATAACTATGGGCAGGAGATCGAGGACCCTCTTTGAGGAACATTATTTTCTGATATCTTGATACATATTGCAGTAAATTTAGTTTTATTCCCTTCTATTTTTTGTGTTGCCCTTGAAATGGAAATAGCTATGCACTAGAAAGAACATGTGATTCATAATTCTCACTCATGCCAATTCCCTCTGATCTATAGGAAAGTACATGTGTGCACACATACACAGTCAGGAATACACCTAAACTAAAACTGAAATTATATGACTTATGATACTCTTTAATTTTCTGTGAAATATGATATTAGATATAAGCCATTGCTGCTATTGGCAAAAAAAAATGCATGACAAAAATTCACTGTGAAACACAAATTGTCACACATTATATGACATTTGTTTCAAATAAAGTTGCTAAAATGGAAACAAAGGCTTCCAGTGAGGGGACTGTTACCTTAATGCCCATTTCTCTCACACTTTGACCTGATGGATGAACTGTTTGATGTCATGTGACAGAACCCTTGCTACAGTGCACTCCACAGGTTGGAGACTTTTCTTAAAATCTGGCCTATCTATATATTATATTAGCTTTTTCATATCACCTGACTAACTTTGTGTTTTCTTTTTATATGACAGTTTTTTCCTCATTAAATGCTCCTCAGCAATTATTAAAAAAAAAAACAAAGCAAACACTTCCCTCTGCCATTCCCTGGGACTTAACCTGAGCATGGCATAAGAACTATGTGTTTATGTCTATACGTACTTTGCAGAGAAGATACTTTTTTCCTTTAAAAATACTAGCAGACCTTATAATATACTATCATCAAAATGTGTGCTTACCAACTATAGGAAAATATCCACCAATTTTGAACATGAAGCTATGTTTTAATTTTTTTTGAAAGTTTACAACAATTACATCACCTACAATGTGATTTTCTTCTTCCAAATTATTTTTAATGGCTCACCATGTTTCATCTTTGCTCTTACATGGGGATGTAGAAGAAAACAGGAAAGTGATACTGCAAACCCAAGCTCAATTCATTTTAAGCCCTGGTCCTAATGCATTTTGTTAAAGTGTGGGTTGCAAACATGAAACCAGTATATTAATGCAAAAGCTATTTATTTAGCAAAACCATCCAAGTGAGAAATATGTAAACTAACGACATCAGGGAAACCATTTGTTCTGAAGAAAAAGCTGTCACTAATGCTTCACCTGTCATATTTGAGGTTTCTGGTTTCAAATATATATGTATATTCCTTTCTAATAATGAAGTGTCTCTTAATACAGAAAGATGTGCCTAGTTTAATGGTGGGATGTGCTGTGAAGAGAGATTCATTGACTCATGGATTTGAGAGTACCATAAAACCTTTTAAATCAAAGAGCAATTATTTTTATTCAACTTCACCCCTGACATCAATCTCACCCACTTTGGGCCTGTAGTACATGAGCACAAAGTGTTATACCCAGCAAGAACATCAAGAATTGTGTGCTTTTTTGCATTTTCTAGAAATTGAGGATTATACAGGAGTTCTTCGGATCTCCAAAGAACTAGAATTTGTGGCAGTATTCACATAAATTGCAACTTTCATTGAGATCACTGAATTGGAGAAAATCTTAAGTTATTATGTAAGTTCTGGGATTTCCAGATTTTTCCTTCTTAATGTTATTATAGCATATTTTGACTATGTCTGATGCTGCATTCTTTCAAAGGTGTGGTTTTCCAAAAAGATATTCAATTCAATTTTCTACATACCTACATTTAATCTGATAGAAACTAAATACTATGCATAGATTATTATTTTAGTAAGTGCTAATTACCAAGTACATGTCAAATGCTGTGCTTTGTGCCAGTGATATATTTATTCAGAGAAAATACTGGAATTTATAGATTAACACAAGTCCTTGAATTCATCCAACTGAAACATCATTTTATCATCTTTTTCTCTATATATTTCTGATTAAGAAATAAATTATCTTACACATATTTAAGATATGGCA
>RJWT010052599.1:0-10538 GCA_004365215.1 Cuniculus paca | reverse complement strand
AAAAAAAAAAAAATGCCAGAAAACAGCTGTCTTGTGTTGTGCTACAACTGTAGTTAGGAAGGACCATAGGATTAATTTACAATAATCAGTCATTTTTCAAGTTTCATCTGTCATTGCACAAGTCAAATAGGAGAGTTCAGCAGGACGAATTGGGAACCACTGCACCTGAATCTTTCGAACTCTGGTAACATAGCTACTATCTGCAATCCCTGCAGAAATGAAATATTGCTTTTTGTAAGTAGAAATCTCAAGTAGAGATCAAATAGAGGCTTCTATTTCATCTTTTGGCTATAATTCAGACCTGGAATTGCTCTTGAACATCCATGTAGTAAATGTTTGTTCTCCAACATGGCACTTTTGGAAGCTAGTAGAACTTTTAATAGGAAGAGCCTAGTGGGAGGTTTTTGGGGACCTGGGGAGGCCCTTGAAGGGAATCGCGTGACCTCCATCTCTTCTTTCTTCCCCCTTTTTCTCCCTGGTCATAAGGTGAACAGCATTGTGCCTCTTGGGGCTCCCCATATGATGTGTCACCTCAGACCAAAGCAACAGGACCCACCGGTCATAGACAGAAGCTTCCAAAATTGTGACCCAAAATAAATGTCTTCTCTATAAATTTACTTACCTCAAATACTTTTTATAGTGATGGAAAACTCACTTTCACAATGATATAAGCCAGGTAGTTAATTTGGAAATGTTGCCAGTTGCTGAATATGTCTGTTCTAAGGATTCACTTCTCAGCTGAGAGAGGTGGTATAGAGGTTCCTGGTACTCAGTGAGCTCCCATGAGATGGACCCCAGATGAAGCTCCATTGATCACCTGATATCCATAAGCCCACGGTGTCTCATTAGATTCCATTCAGACACTATGTTCAGTGTTGCCTGAAATATTTGTACATTTCTCCTTTCTTGAAGCACAGTTACCCTGGCAAATGGCTGAAAATTCCTTAGAAACAGGCAGTGGAATGTACCCTATGCTTCTGCAGGAGACTCATATGTACTTTACTCTGCGTCTCCCAGCAGCTCAAACATCAGAGCAGATCTAGGGCAGCAACGTGTTGTGGCTCCAATTTAAGGAAGACTTCTGTTCACTAAATGCACTGATTTTTCATTGCTGCTGTAAACATCACAGGTTTAATGGCTTTAAAAAAACATGTTTCTTCATTCTCTTACAGTTTTGGAGGCCAGAATTCTAGAGCCAAAGTAGTATCCAGTTTGTATAGTCCCCTATTTCCTTCTTATAGAAACTGTTGTGATCATATTGGGCCCATTCATATAGCTCATGACGACCTTCCTTCTCAAGATCTTGATACTGACCACATCTACAAACCTCCATTTTCCATTTTAAGTAAGAATGACAAGTTGAGATATGCAGGACTCTCACTGAATTCAACTTGCTCCTTACCCAGTCTTGCATCTTTCCTTTCTCAGGAACATCGCTTTTCCTCAAGCTCTTTCTCACGTTCTACTTCCCAAGAAACCTGTCCTGTGCCATCTTATGTGGAGCATGTTATTAGGATCTCAGTTTTATAAATGAACGATAGTTATAAACAGAAGGCGTGGCATTACCCAAAACATCAGCTGGCAAGCTATAGAACCAAAATTATCTGTGTTGTTCTTATCCACTTTGTTATGCTATCAGATCCAGCTCTCCTTAGCAACAATTTCCTCCCTGTTGAAGTATTATAGTTTTCTCCTGATAGAACTCTTTGCCTTTACTCTTCTCAGTCCCTGCAAGGACAGATAGAGGCAATTTTCAAACCCTATAATGAAAACAGTCCCACACATAAAAGTCTTCAATGCATTCTTCATGAACTTGAAGTGGAATCGAAATGTTTCTACATGACACACAGAGTTCTCCCGCACATGACCACTGTGTTTTCTTCAAGCCTCACTGTTCCTTCCCTCCCATGTTCTCAGTTCAGCAGAACCCACCCTTCACCTGAGTAACAGCTTCTTTAGCCTTGGCCTCACCTTTAAGGAGAATGACCTTAAGTGTTCTTTCCTAAGCCCCTGGCTAGATGAGTTTTATTGATGAATGATTCTAACAGTATCTGCACTTCTCCTTCCTGATGCTCACCACATTTGTGATTATTAGGGGTTTTGCTTTCCCTTTGACTTAAATAGAGTCTCCCCAAGATAATATAGCACTCAAGAATGCTAACAGAATAAGGTCTGGTATAAACACCTGTAATCACAGCACTTTGGAGACTGAGGCAGGAGAAGAGAAAGTTTGAACCTAGAGCAGTTTAGCAACTCAGTGAAACCCTGACTCAAAAAAAATATATATATATATATAGAATTGGGGATGTAGCCCAGTATGATGACCTGGTATTAATCCCTAATACCTTAAAAGAAAAAAAGTACTCAAAGTAAACACATCTGTATAACAGAATCTGACTCAAAATCATGTCCAGCATCCCAGAATCTTCCTTGTGTCCTCTGTCATTTACCATCTCTTGTTTGCCAGAACCATCATCCTTTCTAACACTATTGCAGTGGCCTTGCAGTGTTTTCAACTGAGTTTTTCTGAACTACCTTTCCTGCAATTACTTTCTTTATGACATATTTAAAGATAAGCATGACAAAGATTCCTGTGGGAGACGTGGAGCACAGAAGTGCAGAGGCAGTTACTTAGAGCTCACAGATATTGCTAACCTGCCAGTATGTCCTGTAGCCAATTCTGCTTAACCTGCATCCTCCCATGAGGTGTCCAACTTCTGTGTCAGGTGTGTGTGTTGAGTTCTGTCAAGAAGTACGCGGCTTCTGCCAGACGCCCACACCACAACAGCAAAGATCGCAAACACTGACTCAGGATTGTTTCTGCTTCCAAATTGTTCTTGCTCTTCCCTACTTTATAGTCCTTTCAGTTTTTAACTGCCTTGTAAACCTTAGGTTTCAACTGTCTTCTGGAGATTCCTAGCCAGTTCCCACAATTGGAGAAATCCAAATCCTTTTATGTGTATGTAATTATTTTGCTTTTTGGATTGAAGGTGATTAATTAATCATTTGAAATTCATATTCCTTCTCACGTTATAAGTCATTTCACATCAGGACCCATTTTCCATGATTTGTTATCTAAAAATTATATCCTCAGCACCTGGCAGAGATTTAACACAAAGTAAGCAGTGGGTATCTCTCTGCTGAATGAGTAGAACACACACATATGTTTATGTATAATGCATGAAATAAGTGGCCATACAGGAAAAAAAAACCTTAGCTTAAATAGTTGTTGAAACTGAGGGAAAGAAACAAGAGTGATTGCTCAAAATGTTCAGTTTTAGGAGGCCTTGAACCTTGTTAACATAAACTAGGTTAGTATCCATCAAGCATCACAAGAGGAGAGAAACTTTAGTGAGATCCCACCAGGAATCAAAGAATACAACAGTCTGTAAGACTGGGGATCGCGCCATATCCTTCAGCAGTGTGACAAAGACATGTGTCAGGAGCACAGGCTCTTTTCAAGTGGAAAAGACTCATAACCACTTCCATATGAACTGCAAGAGTCACACGTTGCCCCTGGACACTCTTCCAAAGACCTCTTCCCCACATGCTGCCCGTGATACGTCCAGGGAAGCATGGAGGGGCAGCAGTCCATCCCTTGTCTAGAGACAAGTGTGATTCTATCATGCTCTGCCCTCAGTGCCTAATCATCTTTCTCCCTTGTCATGTCAGTAATTCTGTCTTATCCTTTCTGTCTCTCTTACACAGGACCATGTGCAAAGACAAACACACACACACACACACACACACACACACACACCCAAGCTGATACTTAATTTTGCATTGGAATTACAACTGAAAATTAACCTTAACCAAGCTTTTTTTTTTTAAGTTAAAAATAATTCTCCTCACAGAATCTTTTCAGTGATTTCTCCTTGACTGTTATAGTAAAATAGTGTCAAAAATAAGATAATACTTGAAAAAATTCTCAGCAGCATCCCTAAACCACACTCTATCTGAAGGATCTTTGTAAAAACAAAGATAGTCTTTTATCTGCCTGTGAATCACTCTGTTTCCTCTCTCCTCAACCTATTTACATTCCCTTTAACTAAGTGAAAATATTCTCGTATTTAACAATGTGAGACTTACCTCTCCACCAAGAATCTGGTTTTGACTTCTGTCATTAAATTATCACAAGTGGTTAATTATACTAATTTACCTGTACGTTAAAACACACTTTTACATTTTATTTATCATAACACATGTATATTGTTTGTTTAGTTGCCCTAATACCCACTGTTAAATATAGAACCTAAGTTTTCTTCCTGTTACTATTCTCAGTGCACAGTATTTATTTCCTAAATAACAAAGAAATACATGAGCTCTAATCTAGATCATCACCTTTAGACTCAAGTAAAATATCCATTATTTCCTGTCAGTCATCTTGGAAGATGCCCCAAGAGTGAAGAAAAACAAAGCCATATGTCCTAGAAAACATGCAGGAAGCAGTGGATTCTCACTGCTTCACTTTCCTCTTACCTTCAGACCTGAGTGTGCTTGTTCTGACCACTCCAAAGTGGTTGATACTTCTGTTCTGGGCTCCTGCAAATACCAAACGTACCTGTGTCACATGCTATGACTACTGACGATGCTACCTGCTGGTATCACCACCAGGGCAGAGAACACCACTCTGCTGGTGCCATGGTTTCTGCATGGAATTTTGCAGTCAAGCCTTTGTTCTTTCTGAAGTGTGCCGTCTTAACAGACCCAGGGATTGAGCATTCCTGGGTCAGCTCAACATTTACTTTGCTTGGTTCTCCAAACCATTCTCCTCACCCCAGGACCAAAACCTGGGAGTTTCACTTGTTCCTTTTAGAGCAGCACATTGTTCACAGTGAAGTTTTCTTACCCCTTTTCTTCATGAATCAAGATGTTTGGGGATCTCTAGTGGATTATTGTATTTGCATTTATCACACCAGTTTCTTTTTATTTGTATGTTTCTCATTAGTGTTGCCATCATGATTATTTCATTTGCCAAACTGACTTGACTTTTAACTGGTGGTAGAGTGAGGTGCTGGAGTTATGAGGTTCAGGCAGAGAGAAGATACAATCATGAATAAAAATGAGGCCACTGTTTGCAAACAGAAAAGGATGCTATCTAAGTAAGCTTCTCCAGACCTCAAATGGAGAAAATGATCATAGGAGAAAATTTATACTCAAATGAGAAAGAGAAATTCTTAGATCATTAGTTAGATCCCCATTAGAATATACTCCATGTAGGATTGTGGAGCCCTCATTTCTAGTCATGTGGACCATTTGTGCTTTTTGAATCTGGCTTGTCTCATCTTTATGATGCATGAGTGGAATAAATGTGCATTTTAAAGTATTTCTACTATCCAGCTAAATGTGATTGTTTTTAGAGGAGTAGAGACATGAGATTAAAAGCAGAAAAACAATAGTGAGATTTGAGGCTCTACCACTCTAAAGGGTCCCAACCTTCCAAAGGAAAAATGCAGCCACATCAGTTTTTATCCAAAGCAGGACAAGCAAAAGAAAGATTAAGCCTCTAGGGTCAGAGTATTTTGTGTCTCACTTTCATGCAAGTTATGAATCATGCAAGTTAAGGCACAGATGGCTTACCAGACTAGTAAAGATCACCTTGCAAATAAGATTTTAGATTTAATAAAATGTTTCTCAGTGAAAATTTCTCCAAATATGTTATTTTAAAACTATTTTATCATTGTAGAAAAACAAAACTAATATTTGCCTTTTTAACTGTTCATAGTTGTGCAGGTCACTGGCATTAAGTACATTCAAAATGCTGTACAACATTCAACCACGTTATATTTTCAGAATTTTTCATCACTCCACACAAAACTCTATGTTCACTTCACAAAATTCGCCATTCTTCCAGCTCCTGATGATCTCTTATCTGCTACCTTTTTCAATGAGTTCATTTTTTCTAGATATCTCATATAAGTGCACTAAAACAATGTGTGCTTTTTGTGCTTGGCTTACTTAACATTGTGTTCACAGGTTCTACCCATTTTGCAGCAGGAGAATACCCTTCCTCTTAATGGCTGAATAATATTCCATTTATGTACATAGCATTTTGTTCATTTATCTGTTGGTGGACACTTGGGTGATTTCTATCTTTTGCTTATTATTAATAATACTGTTATGAATATTAGCATATGAGTATCTGAGTCCCTATTTCCAATTCAGTTAGGTTTCTCAGAGTGAACGACATTATTTAAAATGTTAGTATCCCTGCAGATATATTTCAAAGGTCTGAGAAACATTCTTGAATTTTTATTTCCACATATATTTTCATTTACCATAGACTGTATGACAGAATTAGAAAATAACTTACCGAAATGTGTTTTTAAGTTAAAATTTTATACCATTAGACCCAAATGTTCTATGACTTTTAAGTAGTTATCAGTAGTTATAATTAATTATCAATAGTTACAATTGTTATTTGATAATTAACAATAAGCAAAATCCTCTTCCCTGTGCATTTCTTTGAAGTCTTATGATGATCTAATACCTTTATCAATTTTTATAGCCATCATCCCCATTTAGTGATAATGCTATTGCACGAGAGGAGAAGATTAATTTATTATGGCAGCACATGATGGGAGGCTGAGACAGGAGGATGGCAAGTTTGCACACTGCCTGGGAAAATTAGTGAAACACTGTCTTAGAATAAAAAATGAAACATGGACTGGGGTTTCAGTTCAGTGTGAAGGTCCTGAATTCAATGCCCTGTACAGCAGGATGGGGTTGGGAGTTGATGCTAAAATGCAATGCATTAATATTCATGTCAGTAGGAGCAGTGGAATACATACAGGTCAATAAGTCACTGACAGGACAGAGACATACTAAGAGAAAGACATTAACCTGAGAGAGAGAGAAATAACAGCGCATGAATTTTTTTCACTCTTTGACCATAAGAACATTAGGAAAGACAAAGGTATAGAAGGGACCAGAGAATGCCGAGTCCCCATGTTCAGATCTGATCATCCTACTCGTAAGATTCCTCTTTTTTGATGTTGTTGTTTTTTTGCTAATGACTGTAACTGCAAAGGGAAGAAACAGCAAATGAAAGAATTACTGCGGGTTTCATAAAGTCTAGCTATGTCCAATGTAGGAGATGCTGAGATGTATTTGAAAGGAATATAGCAGCAGATAATGGAGGAGGTTATTGAATAATGGAGGAGGTTATTGAATAGAATTCAACACACTACCTTGCTTGGGGGAAATGTGAAAAGAAAAGAAAATATTCTGATTGACCTATGATTGGATCTATTGAATCTGTGCATGATTCTAGTACATGCTGGAAAAATTCTGCTTTGCACAAAGCTTAGCTAGAAATGTGTCCTTGAGTTACATTTTGGATTCCATTAAATTTTGCTGCATTAATTAATTTTGATTCAAATCATAGTTACAAACAACATCATCTAGTTTTACTTTCAAGTAGTGTTAAATGTTTGGGAAAAGAACCCAGAAACCCAGAATTTTAAAAACGAGAAGGACACTCACGCTCCTAGAGCTCTATGTGAGAGCTCACAGGAATATTATACATTTGCTACACCTAATCTGTAGAATAGAGACTGCTTCTTGTTTTGCTTTATGTGTCTATCACATTTTCCTAGACAAGTGAGGGCAGAATCTGGAGGCAGTAAGTGTCTGAGATCTGAGTTATTGACTGCAAGAACAAATGAAGGTCTGAAGGTATACACCAGCTCAAGTTCTTCACATGAGAATGTAGTACTCAAGATTCAACTTCAGATCCTCGGTGTCTAAATGCTATATATATCCCTAGAATGGTGCAGTGCCAGGTTGTGCCAGCCTGTTTTATTGAAATGAGAAAATCTGTGAAGTGGAAGTATAAAAATGGCCTGTAGCAGAAAGTCAGATAACAACAGTTTATGTAATAGGAACCAAACAGATGCAATGGTTTTAGGATTAGTTATGCTAACTTCTCGGTCTCATGTTCTAATCACCCTTTTTCTCACTTGGCCTTAGCGTTCTGGCTTCTTTTCCTATTGTCATGACTTGATCACAGCAGCTCTAAGCATCAGTCAATATTAGGAAAAAGCCTTAGTTTATGGCTTTTATTTAGTACTGGGGATCTAACCCAGGTCGTTGGGCATGCTATGCAAGTGCTTTTCTGTCCCCATGTCCTTATTCTATTTTTAAGAGAAAGAATAATGCTCTCAAAAATCCCCCATTAAAGGGCTTGGGGTTATTTGCCAAAATTGCATTATATGTCTCTCCCTAAATCTATAAGGAAAAATTAATAAACAAAGTTATAGGGGTTTGATTAGAATATTCCAGATTAAGCCACGGCATGACAAAATGTCAGCTTCTTCTAAAACATAGATCCTGATAACTAAAAAGAAAAAAATTGGGCCACATGCAGTTAGTTGTTAGCTAGGGCCAGAACATGCCTTCCTATCAATCATTTGGTGAGGAACATCTGTTCTTTAATGTCTAATCTTCAAACAATAGCCACACTCAAACTGGTAGGCCATAAATCAGTACCTGAGGAAATCCCCAACTCAGGCACAAGCGCAGAAACTGCTCAAAAGGTCTAACGGTAATCTCTGGCCAGGGATGAAGTCATTATCTGCTCATCCACATGGGTCGTATCTCATGGATACAACTGTAGCAGAGTGAAATATGGGAAGGGACATGTGCAGTTAACACACAGGTCACGACTCTTTGGGAGCCGCTGAACTCTCCCCCAACAGCATTCTGAGAGGGATTAGGACTCTTGATCAAGAATGAAAGAATCTTTCCCCTTATCCTCAGGGCTGCTGTGAGCCTTTTTTTTTTTTTTACAAGGCCACTCTCACTCTGCAGTGTATACTTCTTTTTGGCCTTTAATAAATGTCCAGTGCCACTGCCTTTTTTGTGAAATTTATCCAATTCCTTGTTTGAGACACCAAGAACCTGGAAGGAATCCCCACTGGACTCTCCATCCATAACACAGTGACTGCCACTTTAGCCCTTGGACCTGCACAGTGGTTAAGGTGAGTGGGAAGTAGACCCCTGAGCCATGCTCTGGGCGTTTGAAGTCTACCCATAAAGTTTGGTATACCAGTTTATAGTACTACTCCACATGGTACCGTCAAACCGTCCCTTTCAAAGTGAAAGCACAAAATTAATTTGAGAAGAACAAAGAATACTGCTATTCCATGTCCTTTCTGAGTTAACTTATGATATTTGTCATGAAGAAAAGTATCAATGAAAGAATGCAGAAGAAAGTAGAAAATAGTGCTGGTGGTCTGGTGTGTTATATAAAATAATTACATAATTGTTATTTGCAATTACAGTTTCATGCAGTTGCCCATGTACTATGCATATATGCCTATGTAAATATGTACAAATATATTATATATATATATATATATATATATATATATGGCATAATTAAATGTCATGGTGAAGTTTAAATTTACATACCTTGCTACAGTAAAAGATGTGTTATGCTTTAGATCTAGATGTCCCCAAGATCCTCAGGTGTTCACAGTGGGGCTTCAGGAAGGTGACTGGATTATGGGGGTGATATGGCTGACTTGTTATTGGGAAGTGGGGTCTGGTTGGTGGTGGCTCACTGGGAACAAGATGTGGAAAGGTGCATCTCCCTCTCCATCTCCTTTTTTCTCTGTCTGTTTCCTGGCCACCATGATGTGAATGGCCTTTCCCTGACCAGATCCTCCTACCATCCCATTTCTGCCTTGGAGCCAGCTAACCAGGGACTCTACCACGAGCCGAAATAACCCTCACCACGTTTCAATTGTGGTGATTAGAAAGAAACCAAGAAAACACTCATTGCCATTGATCTCCCTCAAATCCGCGCAGCTCAGATACTCTTATCCTATTTAGTTCTTTAGACTCCACTTTCTGAAGGAGTTTACAATTTACATTTACATAAATTTCTCTCAAATAAAAATATTATAGTATGTCTTCATCTACCTTGTTCACAGGATCTGTCACTGTGAGACTTTCAATGGCTTCCCAAAGTCAAAAAGACCTTGACGAGTACACATTCTAAACAGATTCATGATGTTGAGATAGCCACAGAGCATAGCTAAAGACACTCACAAAAGAGGACTTCCAGAACTGTATCTTTTACTCTAATACTTCTTTTATTTAAACACTCAACATTTTCCCCATACCTTTTATGTACAGCATGAATACATATATGCAATGTATACACAGAACAATGTGGTGGTAATAAGTTATAATGATATTTAAAAAAATAAAATATTTTACCATTATTTCAGAACTGTTTTCCATTCCTATTTGTTGCCCTTTTCACTGTTGAAAATGTAGGCAATATTCCCTCCCAGTATTTTCCTATTTGTGGTTAGACAGTAACAAGCAGGGCACATGATAAATGAAGCTATGAACAGGGTATGAACCACTGCCAATCACAAAGAGATGCTGTATGAAAATGGTCCTATATGCACAAAGAGCTCCACAATTAGAATCTCTCTACAACTTGTGTTTACATTAAGGCATAACGGAGTGTTGATGATGACCTAGGACAGCTAAAGGCAAAGCCATCATTTGTTATTGGTAGG
>RJWT010052598.1:0-10546 GCA_004365215.1 Cuniculus paca | reverse complement strand
CAGCGCAGGCACAAACAGCACACAGTGAACCTTCTCTAGACACTGAATCCGCTGGTTCTTTGAAGGAAGAACCCACTTTCCAGAACTCTGAAGAATGAATTTGTTTATTTGCAAGCCACCTCGTCCATAGTATTCTAAGAGGCCAAAGAGAGTTTTTCGAAATTTTTCCTTTTTTGCTACTTCTGTCACTTACTGCGTATATACCCTGAATAAACATATAAATCAAAGTCATATGGCATTAAGATACTATTATAATAAGATACTACTTTTTCTCTAAAAGTTGAAAAAAGTTTCTTAAAAATACTTTCTGTGCACCTATGTAAATTTTTAAAATCTTCTTATTCTATTGCAAGTTTCCAGAGTGAAGTACTTTAATATTTCTCACAACACAGGTTGCTGCTGCTGCTGAGTTTCTTCTTATTTTTTCCACTAAAATAGTCTTTATTTTACACTAATGTTTGAAAGATGTCTTTTGTTATTGTAAAATTCTAGATTGACAAATTTTCCTTTTTTCAGGTCATTAGAAATATTGTTCCATTTTCTTCTTGCATTGGTTGCACTGATAATTGTCCTATTGTCTCTTTGTTTCTCTGCACATAAAATATCCTCTTTATCTTGCTATTAAATGTTGCTGTTTTTGACTGGCTTTAACAATTAACTTGTGATTGTATTTCTGTTACTTCTAGGAGTTCATAGGACTATTAAAATCAGAATTTACAGTTTGCAACAAATTTTGAAGAATTTGCCCCATATTTTCACTAAGGTTATTCTTCTTATTTTGTTTTTGCTTTTATTCTACTTTGTTTTACTTTTATTCTACTTTGTTTTACTTTTACTAGTTTCTATTCTTTTGTGTGTAAATATATTTATGTATTTATGAATATTTTAAAATATCTTGATAAGCCAAAATAGTAAATTATTTTCACTAATTACATGCTCTATTCTTAGACATAGCATCAGAGTGATTTTATTTTTTATATCTTCCATTTCTGGAAACATTTCCTACTTTTTTTTTTTTATATAGGCTTTCACTATGCTGTTCAGGCTGGCTTTGAACTTACTTTGTAGCCCAGACTGGCCTCAAACTCACAGCGATCCTCCTGTTTCAGCCTCCAGGGTGTTGGGATTACAAGCATGAATCACAATGCCTGGCCTCCTCATCTTTGATGGTTAATAATCAAGTGACTTTTAGCCCTGTGCGTATTCTGTGATTTTTCACTTGCTTCTCCCTAATCATTCTCTGTGTAGTCTTGTGTTGCTTCTCTCTATACAAGTCTGTATAGGATTGAAATAGAATGGAGGCTGGTATGCACACTTTAGCTTTCCTTCTTTTCATAGCTGTATTCTTGGAATTAGTCTTTCTCACAAAATAAAATCAACTCCCCTTCCCTGAACTTAGTGTTCTGTCTCTGTGTGTGTCTGAAAATTGAACCATGTACTGTGGTGTATAAAATCCATTCAGGCAAAAAGTCAAAATGTTGAGGATACACTTTAGTTATTTATTTTTTGTTCAATAATTACAACCATGTCTTGCCTATTTAGTTTCTCTAAAACTTCCTCACATTAAAAGGATGTGAGTTTCTATTTGCTCTACTCTGGCCATCATCAATTTCCCACATACCGTATTTTACTACTTAATTCGGTTGCTCGTTGTTACATTCTGATTTTCCTCAAATGCCTAGATCAGGTACTTATCTTTTTTGTTTTTCTTCATTATGTCTCCAGCCCCTCAACAGTTCCTGGCTCATGGGCACTGAATAAATGAATGTCTTTTGAATTAATGCTTGTGAACAGATTCAAAGGAACTCATTGCTATGCAAAATAACCACTATAAATATTAATTACTTAACATGCAGTTAATGCTGGCATCATCTCACTTGTACCAAGCGTTACTCATTTTCCCAAAGAAATATCATCATGTGCTTAGCTTGAGGTAGTTGGTATCTGTAGAGAAGAGCAAAACACATATGTGAAATGTTATGATTTCCTAAAAATAAAGGGTATACACTCAAACAAAGTAGCCTTGTCACGATCTAAACAGATATAATATTTATCCAGAAAATCTAAATAGACTTCTTAAAGCCAGAGTCAATAATGGACCGAGTTAAACTCTAAATATGCATGTCCTCAAGAAATAGATGAGATCCCTAAGCTTTGCATTCATGATTGCCTTTACATATTTACCACGCACAGCATTTAGCAGATATCCTCAGGCTTGGCAGTCATTCTACTTTTACCCAGCCATGATTTAGTACAGAAATCCACCCTTTATTTCTCTTTCAAATCCCTCAGTTCCAGGCTTAACCTATTAGCTACTATATACCTTCATCTGCATATTAACTTAAATTCTTTAAAATATCAGATAACACAGTAAGGAACCAGAGCTTCCATTTCTAACCTGATGGAATGGCTAGGACAGAATTTACCCTCCCACATTAATCACACATATAGACAAAATACATTAAATGGTTTTCAGATACTTAAGAAGAGAGAGTTTGGGATGGTAACACCCAAGAGCCTGGTGTAAGATGAAAATTGTCCAATCGAGTGAATGGTGAGAATGCTCAGGATGGATTGGGTGAAAAAGAAGCACAAAGATAAATCAGCATTTGCTGAGGTAAGGAGACAGAATTGTAAGGTCTGAGATGGCAATGGCTAGACATTTGGTAGCAAAATAGTACAAACAGAGAAGCTACAAATGCTGAAATCTGTTGAGGTACGCAGAAGGGTCTTCAAATCTGCAGTTTAAAATTTACTGATTTGTTTGAGAGTGGAAAATACCTGCGGTCTAAGAAAGAACCAGCAGAAAGGTGCAGGAAGAGTGATCCTTATTGGTTTTGTTTTTTTTGTGTGTGTGTTTTTGTGTGTGTGTAATTTTAAAGAGGATAAAACCAAGGAAAATAAGACAGAATAAAACCAATGAAAACAAACCAGTGTAAGTGATATAGGACTTCAAAACATTAGGAAATCAACAATAGTTACCATAACGCCTCTTGTTGTCTTCAAAATAGCTTCAGATACCTTCAGACATGGTAAAAATGAAACAGAACAGACTAGAAACAATAAAAACAAAACAATGAATGCATACAGGACCTCAAAACAAAACAACAGGGAATCCTTGTTTTTAAAGGATGCAAAGTATTTCATGTTTCTACAGAGGGCAAAGAACCAAGCCTCAGGAAACTGACTAGAGTTTTTGGGAGTTTAGGAGTTGCTAAAACTCTTTACCAGGATTAGGCCTGCCTTAGCAAAACTTAAAAGGTAGCTTCAAAGCAGAAAACTAATCTGAAAGTTAGAAAATAAAACCTAAAACATATAAAGAAAGTCAAAGTTCTAAATGTGAAATTTACAACATTTTTCATCCAATATAATATCCTAGCAAACTAAGCGATAAGAAAATACCCAAATACCTAGGAACAATATTAGTTTAAAATGAAAAGTAAATATGAGGAGAGAAATGAAAGCTGGAAAAGAAAATCAAATACAATTTCAAGAAATATACTATAGGGCAAACCATTTGGGATCCCTCCTGTCTCTCAGGAGTTATTCCTGTTCCCCCTTCCTCTATTCCTATTCCACATTCCTTTTCTCCAATAAATTTGCCTACTTTTAAACAATAAATAAATAAATTTTTAAAAATTCAATATATGTTATCTAAAATGAAACATACATTCATGTAATTAATAGCAGGTTAGTCCCTGGTGAACTTTAATATGTAGTGCTTAGGATCTATCCAAACTGAGCCCAGAGAGAGAACAAAGATGGCAAAAGTTAAGCATTATCAATGATTTGCCAAAAATATTAAGAATGCAATATGTAGGAACGTTTTACAACTTACAGCCCTGTTGCTGAACAAATGAAAGTATGCCATTTTTCACTCCTGCTTTGATCCATTCTTTGTAACAAAATTCTACTTAAAAATGAGTCTACATTATGTATTTCATAATGAACATACATATTAGAAATGTGTGGCATGCCACTCAGAATATATAGATGAATAACTCTCACATTTATGCTTACTTAACTCTGCTTCAAGAGTTTCTGAGTGAATTTGCAATGCCAGAACAAGCAATCTTTTTTTAAAAATTTAACTTCCATAACAAATCCTAATTTGTTTAACATTAAGCAATATGCTTTTAAAGAAGCACTTTTTCAACTGTGAAATGTATTGAGTTTTGGCAGCTTTAATTTTACTTCTTTGTGCTGTAGTTATTATTCTAGTTTTTTGCAGGCAAATTTCAGAGAGTGTCATTCTCAAACTCATTTTTTTCATATTGCCTTTGAAAATATTGAGGTATTCTAAACACTAACACAAAAGCTATGCATGCCTGTTGTATCATAAGTTTTTGCATTCTATTGTCTAGCTGACATTCTCACTGAGCCTTTAATAATCCCTGTAAGAGATTGCTTTCTACAGTTCCTATAGATCTACCTAGGGCCACTTGTTATATTATGAAAATTAAATATTAATTCACATTGAATTTTTTGTTTTAAAAAGATAAAAGAATAAAAATGATGACACAAAATTTCATGTCTTTTTTATATCTTCTCCATATAACATACCAAGCTTCCATTACCAATAAAAAATGTCTTATAGAAACATCCTTTCCTCTCATCTTTAATCCCTTGCATTTTGTGGCTGAATCCTCCATCCTTAGATATATGTTTAGATTTCCCAATATTCAAAAGTTCTACTAAGAGAACATATTCTATTGATGTCAAAATGACACTCTTCATTAAGGGTGTTCTGCCATTTAAAAAGTTAATTTATTTGCTCCATTAATTAACTGAGTGTTATGTTCCATTATAAACTATAGTACTAATCAGAATTTTGAAAGTGAATTTCAATTTATATTTTTCCTGCAATTATTAAAAATGTCTTACCATCTCTCTCAGAATATGTGTTACAGTTTAATAACAGTAACAGTTCAGAAAAAGGAATAATTAAGCCAAGCACCGAGAAAACTTTTCAACCTATTTGTCTCTCTAAATATTTTTCAATTTCAGGTCATTAGACTTCTGTGGCCACATGATTGCTTGTAATTCACAATAATTTCCATGTGTTTCTTTTTGTTGAATTTTTTTTGAAAAGCATGATTTTCTTTGTTGCTTAAGATACTTTCTAAATATAAAACCAAATTTTTTAAAGAACAATGAAAAATATATTGTTACTATTGTAAATCCTACTATACCCAAGAGTTATTTTATTAGTCAGAGTTCTTTGCATATACATGGAGAGAGAGAGAGATCGGAATGGTATAGGGAGAGCGACAGAGTGAAAGACAGATTGGCAGAGAGGTTTATTGGTTGATGCAGAGGAATGGGTTTAAAATGAGGATGAAGGCTAAAAGGTCTCAGAGTCTTCTGTCTGTAAGCTGGAGATGCAGGAAAGAATGTCCAAAGCTTGTTTCCTGAGACCCAGGAGACCTAATGATGCCTGATTAAAGAGTGTAGTCCTGTCTAGCAAGCCAGCAGATAGAGCAAATTCTCCTTTTCTGCATCTTTTACACCTCTCAGCCCTTACTAGATTGCATGAGGCCTGGCTACATTGGTTAGGGACACTTAGTTTTACTCAGCATACAGATTCAGATAATAATTTCATCCAGAAGGAGCCTTGCAGAAATGCTCAATGTAATCCAAATATTTTTGGGACTGTGTCCAGGAGAAGTTCAACAAGAACTCAGCATCACTGTTGTGGCAGGAAATATAGCATTAGTCAGCTGGGTTTGGGTACCTTAGAGATGGTGGAGGGGAGATGGGAAAAAGACTGAAAGCATTGTCACATATACAAACTTACTGATGTTTTTGCTTGGACATCATAGGTAGGTTCTCATTTTTGCTTTTTTTTTTTTTAAATTGTTACGTGCTACCGAGCAAAGTAAAACTTTTAATACATTTTAGTGAAGGTGACCAGCAAAATGTGACTGCCTAACTAATGGAACTGATGTAATTATCCAATAAATTATTGCTTCATGAATGTGCCAGAATATTTTCTATTGTCTTTATTGGAGAGTAGAACACAGGTGTTTATGAATGGGAGCCTGCCTGTGTTTACCAGTTGCCCAAAAACTAAGCATAATTCCATGTACAGCATTTTAGTCCTCAAAAGTTATCATTTAATCAAATGTATAATAAATTATGTGCCTTACTGTTGTTACTTATGCCACCACATTATCTCATTAAAATGTTACAAAACAATTTCTGTGATAATGCACTCCAAAATAATCCCCACTTCAAGTGAAGTAAAAAGGGTAGCATGAACTTATTATATTTAAGGAAGATATAATTAGCTAACCTATAAATAAAGGAATCTTCAGACCTGGACTGGAATCTGATTCATTATGTTAGTAATTTTTGAGCCAACCTCCTACTAGAACTGTCTAATCATGCTTGCTAGTAAGGGATATTATCAAAACACTTAACATGTCTGCATTGGATATTAAGCTATGATGTATTGTTGAGGCTGTGAAGACCACAGAATAATTGGCTCTGAGTAAGAAACTATTCTACAGTAGCTTTGGGTCTGTGCTCTTGCAAATACTAAAGAATACAGTAATCTTAGGGAAATAGAAAAGTTAGAGACTCCTAATCTATAACCCAGTTGTTAGCTATTTAGAAAATTAAAGCTAACTATTCAATATGGTGATCTTAAAAGTTCTCTATTCTAGCTTTATAATTATGTACAAATATTCTGAGAGTAAAAAATAAAAATAAAAATCCTGAATTTATTTATAGAAAAAACTTTCAAAATGACCCTTTATTTCTGTTTCAGAAACATTGTTTCCTGTTTTTTTTAAAACTATTTCATTCTTTTTATTTTAGCCTGATTAATTGAAATGTACTCTTGGGCGACCTACTAGTAATAGTTTTGAATCTTTCACCTACAACATTAAAAGCTCCTGGTTTTGTGAAAACCAAACTGTTTGATATTCGTCACACATCAGTTAACACTTGATTCAGAGCTGGTGATTCTAAGAGGATGAATTATCTGAACACGATAGATAGCAAAATATTTAAATGGATAGAATAAACAAAGTAATTTAATAGACAGAGTAAACAAGACTAGGGAAGTCAAATGGTCAGAAAAAGATGTTTTATCATTTGAAGCACCATTGTTTAAATAATGCTCTATAAAAAAGCTAGTGTTTTCAATATATACATATTTACTTTGCTAATAAAGACTCTGGTCAAACATTGGAAGACATGAGATTCAAGAACATTATCAAAATTTCTTTTTGCATTACTGGAAATATTTTTTTCTATAATGTGGCTTTGAATTTCTAAGTAATGGGATATGGTGTAAAAACTCTGAGTAATCTCTTATTCCTTAAGTCTTTATCATGCTGATGTTACTATTCTAGGAAACACAGATTAAAAATGGGTAGAAGTTAGACCAGAATTTATGAGGCACTTTTATTGTACTGAACTTTAGATTCTACTAGGTTTAACAACTGTAAGAAAAGTCTTCTCATTAAAGCATTTCAGTGTCACCATCTACACACACACACACAGACACCCTTTTTTATCCCTCTGCTTTTCAAATGAAGCCAATTTTTTCTTTTCTTTTTTTTTTTTTTTTTTTTTGGTATTTCTGACACAGAGTTTCACTATACAATTCCGATTGGCCTTGAATTCACCTGGTAACCCAGACTGACCTCAAACTCTCAGTGTTCCTCCTCCAAAATTTACTTTCTACAAGAATATTTTCTCAATAATTTCACCTTGTGGTATATGTCTCAGTACTCACAGATTTCTATCTTTTATGATCATTCTTAGTTATTCCTTTTAATTATAATAATTTTAAAGCCTAGAGCTGCAAATATGGTTTATATTTTTAGTAGCTTAGAACCTTACACCTAGAGAATTTGAACTCAGATTCTAATAGTTGAAAAAACACAGTGGACTTAATGACTATGAATGTTTGTTCCATTTCACTTGGGGTTTGAGAAGAGGTGCAGGATATGATGGCAATTGCATTTGCCTAGGAAGTAGAATTTAATACAAGATTTGCAACACAGTTATGTGATTGAGTAAGGTATTTAGAGCCAAAAAACATTCGTTACATGTTCTGCTAGTCATAAAGAGAATACTAGAGGAAGAACCTGGTGTCCAAAAAAGATCCGTAAAGTTTTTCAACCCTGACCTACTTGTTTCCTTCTTTCTCTACTTTCAACCATTCATATACAGAAACATAATTTCCTGTGAGCAGTCACCTAACTTCTAATGCATGGAGAATTATTAAGCCTTTTGGATTTCAAGTCATTTGAGCCTGGATGGTGTTGAAGTGACTTCCGCCTCTGAAATGTCACAAATTATAATTTAGTTGTATGGGTAGATTATTATACTGTGAGAGACAAGACCATGACAACCAATGCCAAATTCAGTTTATGCACATATATCTTTGGCCTAAGTATAAAATAAAAAATAGTATCAACACCATAAGCAGATAGACATAAAGGTGTAGGTGCATGCTCACCTAGCCAGCAAGTACTAAACACTTAAATGCTTTACAAATCAATATCACTACTTGTGATGTTACTTAGCAAATAAAGAAGCTGTGCTCTAAAGAATATATATTTGTTTCTTTTGGAGCATTATGACACAGAAAAAATAGAGCTCTCTCTAAATAATACAATGGAAGTTGTTTCAGTTTTTTGTCTCTTATCCTTCAAGGTTTTGCAATAGGAATGGAAGAACAGTGTAAGAAGATTGAGCCTTATCCACAGAATTGGTGTCTTGATTAACCATCCTGTTTGTTCCAAAGGTGCACACAGATATGACTCAACACTTGCATTTTCCAGTAATAAGCATAGAGCCAATCACACTACAGATTAAGATCAGGAAGGTGGTGAGGACTGGACCATAAAGGATATGCCCTCTATATGAGTCAATTTCCTAGAGCTGGGACAAAAATTAAAAACAACCTGACACCCACGATTTAAGGAGGAGAGGTTCATTTTAGCTACTGGTCTCAGAGGTTTGCATCCTTGATAAATTGACTCCAAGGGCATGGTAAAAGAAACTTGTTCCATCATGGAGGCCAGGAAGCAGAGAAGAGGACAGTGAAAGCCAGAGGAAGAGCCAGGAGACAAGAGCACACCCTTCCAGGTCAGACTCTAGTGACTCACTCTTTCACCCAGTCCAAGGCTCCTGACTGCACAGTCAGTGATGAACTAGCTCATCAATAGGTGAACCCACTGGTAGGCACTGTGCCTCGTGATCCAGTCACCTGCTGAGATTCCCAGCTCAGAGTACATGTGACTTTCAAGAGACAATTTAGAGCTAAACTGTATCACATTCTTAAGGGGGTTTGATGGAATATTACATGCTAAAATATTTTTTGAGGAATTTTAACTGAGAAATGATATGATTATATCTACATCTTTCAAAAGATATATACCCAATTTAAAAATATATGAAGGAAAATAGTTTTAAAATATGTGAAGGAAAGGAGTAGAGAGACAAAAGAGATTTACTGTAGGAAGCAGGGACAAGGCAAATATTGAAGGCCATTTGGAGCATGATAGGTCAGAGTGGCGAGGCCCTGAACTTCAGTGTTGATAGCAGGGGCTAGAAAGTCATTCTACCTAAACCTTCCCAACAGCTACACGCAGGCCTGGGGTCTCTCTTCACAGTCACTATGTGCTCACACTGTTCCTAAAAGCCGAGTAGTTTAGCCTGCATATGGCTAATTAGGTTCTGCAACAATTTCCCTCAGTATATTTAGTTTGGAATTTTAAACTCTCATTATCTTGCATACCCAGCCTCTGCATCATGGTTGCTTTTAATATGAGTATGGCAGAAAGCCACAATTTTAAAGGTTAAGGCTCTTCCTACATTACCCCCGCTGGAGTTTGGCTGGTAAGAGGCAATAGAAATCTGCTTAACTCTCAATTGCTTATGCTTAATTGTATGAGCAAATTTACTTCTTGAAGTATGACTCTTGAGTGCAGCAAGATTCACCTACATTTGATGGAAATATTTAGTCCCAGAATATCCCATGTTAATACTTTAAAAGTGAAGACCTATTTGCATAGCCTAATTTGGTATAGTGAAGAACCTCAAATGAAGAGTATTTTAACCAGATAATATTGGGAATGGATGGACTGTGCTCTTCAGTTGATGAGAGGCTTATAAAATTACATTTCTAATCAAACAAACAGAACGTCTCATTCCTGCTGTTATCTGCTTTCCTTAAGGTTAGTTTATTTCTCCTCTTTTCTCATGACAGAGTGATCTGAGAAATTTCAAAGCAAAAAGAAGTAATGTTTACAATAGCTGGGCAGTCTTGAGATCCATGTGAAATGCTAATTAATTGAAATAAAGAGAACCATCATTCTGAGATATAAGTAACACTCTACCAGTGATGTCTTGTCATAAAAATTTAGAAAGTCAGTTTTATGTTTGTTAAAATCTCACACTGCCTATAACTTCATTATACATATAATAAAGGTTTTCCTCAGAGGAACTACTGAAATTTAGACTATGATTTTGTTCCATCTTCAATTTCATGGAACTGCAGAAGTTTTGCTACTAAAGAATCAAC